>JAHWXV010424574.1:0-11422 GCA_024586415.1 Phrixothrix hirtus
GAATTGAAAGATGTAAAATAAAATAATGGATAGAAGTTTAATAAAAAATATTGAAGATGTCAAATAAAATAATTTGAAAAACTAAAAAGCAATTTTATTATAAAATAAAATAAACTACAATTAAAAATATAATACAACAATTTGGTGCCAACAACAAGGCGCATTCATTAAAATATAAAATAAAAATAAATATTACAACAATTTTGGTGCCACCAACGTGGGACCTTCAAAAATAAAACTACAAATATTTATTACAACAATATCAATTCAAACAACCTCAATTACGTCACTAAGGCAGATATAGCTAATTATATCGAAGGTAATGTTAAACGGTTTATAGAAAATAAATCTGAAAGGCACACTGCGACATACTTAAGGATAACGTGATATAATGTTCAAGCAACAAATTGTGAAAGAGTTGCATAAACCTGCTAGAAGAAACTTTCCAAGAAGACGTACGACAGTTAAAGGTTTCGAAAACCTATGTCAGTCAGATTTAGACGAATTCTTAAAGTATTCCAGAGAAAATAGAGGTTACAAGTACATTTTGGTTGCAATCGATTGTTTTTCAAAGTATCTATGACAACGAGCTTTAAAATCAAAATGCGGTGAAGATGTCAGCAAAGCGATTGCTTCAGTTTTAACAACAGACAAACCCGTTCTTCATAATTTACAAACAGATAATGGGAAAGAATTTAAAATAGTAACTTTACAAATTTAATGAAGACCTACAACATAAATCAGTATTCCACATACAGCGTGAAGAAAGCTTCGATAGCCGAGCGAGTCATTAGAACTCTTAAACAAGATCTTGTTTTGCTTTTAGTCTTCAAAGACACTACCGATTGATAGACATATTGGATGATATAACGAAGAACTATAATAACCGCAAACATAGTACGATCGGACTTAAGCCTAAGGATGTAACTTCTAAAATGAACTTGGACAATTTCTACGGCAATTTGAAAATATTCGTAAACAATCGCTACAAAGTCGGAGATGTTATAATTAGTAAATGTAAGTGTTTTTGATAAGGGCTATATGCTGAATTGGTCCAGCGAACTATTCAAGATCGCAAAAATTCAAATAACAAATCCTGTAATTTATCAGCTGATTGATATGCAAGATCGACGCATTATTGACGGATTCCACCGAACACGAACTACAGAAGATGGCACACGATAACGTTACCTGGTGAAAAAGGTGTTGAAACGTAAAGGAAAGAGAATCTATATAAAATGGATGCGATTTCCAAAGCGTACCTGGGAAGATGCATATATTCTACTTAAATAGATAGTTTAACCATGATATGTACTATAATTAAATAAAATAAGCAAATTATATGCATATAAAGTATTTTATTTATTGTACTCATATCGCTTTCGTATATATAAAAATACTTATTTTTATGATGTCGTAACGAAATATATTTTCTAACACTACGTTCGCTGTAATCAAAGCCAAACTCATAATAAATTGTGAAGTTGCTGCTGATTGAGTGTTCGATCATGTGATACGTAGCAGAATCATCATCGGGAAGATTAACCTCTAAATCGCTAGATTTGAAAAATTCGGTTCTTATTTCGTATTCTTTAAAGCACAGTTGTTGAAATTCTTCAATGGTCAGTACAATTACGTCATCGCGACACAACTGAAAACCTTTCACGTTGCAATCTAAACAAACGAACCCAACGAACGGTTTGAAATCGTGTGAAGGGCTGTATCCAATTTCTATAAATTTTCTGTGCTCTATGTTATCGATTGCAGCCAATGAATATCTCATACAACTTATTAATCCCCATTGGTTGCAGATTTGTGACAGCCATCCGAACCAATTTGGAGGTTCTTTCTTCGTTTTCAAATTGCTTGATGAATAAGCGTCACCAGCAAATTGAAAATTTTCTTTACCTTCCTCGTCAAAGATGAGCAAAGAAATAGACATTTCTTACTTTTTTGAATCAATTTTTCAATTTCAGCTTTTAATTCTGGCATCATGCACTTGCATCGCACTTTAGATGTGAACCAAGTTATAATTTTGCTTTCTGGATGATTTCTTACACTTGTTTTCCTCCTGCCAATCTTCAGCCTTCTTTATCTGTTTTTCCGCTAATTTTCTCTGCCACGTGATACAACGACAACATCAGAATGAAAAAGCGTTGTACTTTCTGCACGCTACTTGATCTCGAAATTGAGTAAAACACTTAACATCACAGCAATACATTAAGACTAGAACTGAAGAAAAAGTCTGCCTTAGTCCTGTCTACTAATCTCTAATAATACCTACGCGTGCACAGCAGAACTTTATAGCCTAATGGCAATTGTAATAAACTATTCATTATTTTATACGTAGATTCGATCGCTAAAGAATTTATTAAGGAAAAATTATTGTACATATCAGCTTCGATAATACACCTTGGATAATTTTCATTAGAATTAATTGGAATATACAATGATACGGGTATTTGGCAATATTTTAATATTAATCGAGAAATTAATGATCTTGCAATTCGTCCATTGCCGTTTGCATATGGATGGATTGATAAGAAATTAAGTAAAAAATAACCAGCAACACTATACCAATTTTTGTTTGTAATTTTAGCCGTACTCATTCCTATAAATCACTTCTCCAAATATTGAGCAATTAAATGAGGCAGTAAGGATATTTTATTTGTATTAGAAGCTCCAACACAGGTCTGTTGATAAACACCTTCTTCTCCTTCAAATAATCCATTTCCGATGATCTTATTTAATGTAGAAGCTAAATCTGGAAAAATTCGTGTTTCACCTTTGAAATTCTGCTTAATGATTCCCCAAAGAGAAATTTAATTGCTGTATAGAGGTTCCTTGTCTTTTTGTAACAACGCTGCTGACTTGCATTAGCAGCGAAGAAATTATAGTTTACAGCTACTTCAGTCTCTTCAACAGTTTGTGTCCCGGTATTTTCACTAATATTACACTCGGTTAAATACAAAAGAACGTAATACTCATAAAATCCGTCTGTTATATAAACTTCGTTTTCAACGCTGCTGGATAAAACTTTTTTCACTTTATCACATAACTCATGAGTTTTCTTTAGCTAAACATCTAAAGACTCCGCATAATCAGGCAGCCAAAACGGTTATACAACATAATCCTTTGTAAACATGATGCTGATGAAATGTCACAACACTTGCTATAAGAATTACATGTAATCATATGAGGAAAACGTAACTTCTAGCCGCAAAATTGTAAAATTTGCATGTATTCTTAAGGCAAAGTAGCACAAGCTCGAGGAGTGGGGATAGCTAAGTCACTCATACTGTTCATTTTTCCTGGCCATTCTGTCGTCGGTACGTGGAAATTGTGAAAGAGACGGGAAACAAGTTATTTCAACAGTCTTTGCTTTATTTATTAAGCTGGAGCACCTGTTCACCTCTATTCAAAAATTGTAAGTACTCAAAATTTATATTTTTTCTTGGATATTTTCCGAAATTTTCGTATAATTCATATATTATTTTAAAAATATTTATGCATTAATTTTGTTTTTAGTTATAAATCATATACGTGGAATTAGAGAGTGAGAAGCTGAAGATGCTTTCATGAAGATTTTTTCTTCAACACACATTCGTATATTGGTGATTTGGTATCCGCAAAAGCTACATTCGGTTGCAAGTATTATTTACCTGGTAAATCGGATTATATTTTAGACAGTAGGGATATAGGAATTAACGCTTCTGTAGTCACCACACCCATGAAAGAATGGCGGTTAGATAATATTATGAAACCTATAAAACAAAAAATTGGAGCATGCGATGGCGTATGTGAACCAGTATCATTAGATGACATTATTTCTATAGACTATATTAAGCATTAAAATGTAAAATAATTTAAAAATAAATCCATTTTTAGAAAATGCATTTTTTATTTCCATAATATTTGATTGCATTGGTAAAACTATATTTTATTTCAAAGTTTAATTCAGTTCTTATTTAAATGGTAGAACTAGATTTCATTGTTTAACCAAATGAATGGGGTGATAACTGATCAAAACATGTCCTGTTATAATTATATTAATATTAAATAAATACATTTTTAAAAGTAAAATTTTTTAAACACGTTGAAGTTTGAATTATGTACATGTAAAATGATAGAGATAATTTTTATCAACAACCTGCTAGTAGTAGTCAATTATTAAATTTGCATTTAAATCAAAGTTAATTTTTAAAACACAAATAAATATTAAGTCGTTACGATAGATTTCTTACGAATAAGGGCATTTTGAATTTAACGAAACAATAAACGTATATGTCCTGCGTCAGTAGCGCTTTTAACAAGTCCTATTTTGAATTTTAGCAAGGCATACGTTTTGACAAATTCCTAAGTTCGAATACTAGCTTGTTCGGGATTTTCCTCTTAAGTTAAAATTTGAGTATTTAATTTGAATAATACTAATTTTACAAATCCTTCTATTAAATTATTTTAAATTTTGGTTAGCATACATGAAGACGTCATTTTTAACCTAATAAAATCCGATAACTACATCGCTACACTCATAGATGGCGCATGCGGTCACTTTTTATTTAACAAATCCTCTAAACCCGATAACTACATCGCTACACTCATAGATGGCGTATGCGTTCACTTTTTATTTAGCAAAGCCTCAAAACCGGATAACTACATTCCTACACACATGAATGGCGTATGAGTTCACTTTTAAAAAATAGAGCCGAATTTTCTACTACGGGGAAGAGCCCTGGGGGACAATTTCTGCATCTAGGGCTTCGCCACACTTCAACAGGGGTTAAGCCCCTCAGACACTTCAGGCGCCATCTTGGTAGCCACTTTCGCTATCGTACCCGCTTTGATACTCTACTCCTTCCGCATGCTAATCTCACTACATTTGCCTGCTACACTGATAAGAAATAAGGGAAACACTAATTAACTGTTTCCCCTTTACTACAAAAAGATGCACATATTATTCAGGCTAACTATGATTTTTTTAGATCCTGCGCCACTACGCCAAAAATGGTAGCACACAAGATAGCAGCAGTCGCCCTGCCCCAAAATGGCCGACTTTGTAATAATTAATTATCTTTTTCCGTCTCCTTTACTACAAAAGATGTACATGGTGTATCCTTACATCAAGAAGAAACTCACGCCAAGTTCAATTTTTCCAATCCTGCGCATGCGTCGGCACGCACCAAAATGGCTGCGCACAAAATGGCCGACAGCTCCACTACCAAAATGGCCCACCCACAAAATGACCGCCGCCCACCCACTCGCGCGAAATGGTGGACCATCAAAATGGCCGCCTCCACCCACAAAGTGGCTGGCTCCTCCCACTACTCACACAGAATAGCTGACTCTTGTCACTGTCAAAATGGCTGACTACCTCTACTCCCAAAATGGCCGCTGCCGGCACTCAGTTGTCAACTTGCATTAACAATAATATACAGAAATTGAAATAAAGCAAATCATTAATGTAATTGAGAACAGACTAGGTATATAATTATGTAAATTTAGTAAAATTTATAAGGTCAAAGATATGCAACCAAAAAAACGTGTAAAAAAATTAGATATGAATGCATCAAATTATCACTGTTTGACGTTAATAAATTTAAATATGTTAGAATATATGCAACTGACAAGTTAACTATCAGTTTCGTTATTAATTCATTTACTGGAAAATATAATGGCTAAGGTTTCAACAAATAATCTCTTGGTATAATTAGTTGCTTTAAATATAAATTGAACAATATCTTAGATAAACGCTATGCTTGTTTTTAGTAGAATGGATTGCTAAAGCACAATCCTGGGTTTTTTTAGCAAAATCTAACTTATATTGAACTAGACGATCTTTAAGTCCATGTTTAGTTTGGCTCAGGTAAGAAGCACCACAGGTATTACACTTGATCTGATAAACTAAATTACTACAAAAAGTATGGAAGTTATATTTTCAATAGTACTGCAAAACATTTTTATAGGCAAGCGTGAAGTATAAACAATCCTAATATTGTTGTTATCTTTGAAGGGTTTCTTAATATGATTGTTAAAATCAGGAATATATGGTAAGGACTTGTAAATATTTTGTGAGCCAACGGAATTATCTAGAAAATTAGAGTTATTTATAAAATTAGAGAAAAGGATTTTATTGATTAATGAAACTAGATAGTTATTTTGAATTAAAATAGTTTTTAAAATTTGAAAATCATCAAAAATAAAATCAGAATAAGAAATTTTAGTCATTCTACTTTTAAGAGTTGTAATTAGGTTAACTTTATATTTAAGAGGATAATAGGAATACAAATTTAGGAATCTATTGGAATTTGAAGGTTTGCTGTACCATCTAAGTTTAAGATGAGGGTCAGATTTAACAATTTGTATATCTAAAAAATTAATTACAATATTAATTTCTGTTTCATAAGTGAATTGAAGATCTCAATTATCTTCAATTTGTGTATCTGTTTGCGGTACCGCCTAAGTTTGAGATGATAGTTTGATTTAACAATTTCTACATCTAAAAAATTAATTACATTATTAATTTCTGTTTCATAAGTGAATTGAAGATCACTATGATATTCAATTTGAGTATCTGTTTATATTTGGAGTGTGTACTTCATCTATTCACTCTGCGCCTGAAATACATTTTAACGGAACTTGATCCTTTCGCTGGCGGTAGCTTACATATATTGCCACAGCATTTCACTAATAATGGTGATGTTTTTCCGTGTGTAAGGACTTTTTATTAATTGGCTAGCGTTCGCTTTCCTTGGTTTTGTTACAAATCACAAGTGTCCATTTCAAACTTTTAGCTTTCGAATTTTTTGTGTGTGACCGTTTAAAACCGTTGAGAACTCTGACCGGTAATCTGCAAAACCCTTCTGGATTTTTATTGCTTGGTTACTATTTTTAGAGCTACCTTATATTAAGGTGGCGAATTTATTGTTTTTACAACATCCGAAGAACTCTTCTTGTGCATTTTTTTATTTAGTCCAATTTATTTCGGAACCTCGATGTTTAGTTTATTTGCACTTACTATGGATTTTAATTTCCACTCGCGGTTATAACTGTTCACTTTTTATTAAGGATTTATTTGTTTCCAACTGTCCGCTTCTTTATTATCTGAGAACTACTTGGTTTAAGTTTAGAAATATAGTTATGCTATTTCCTTTACAGTAATTTTAGAAAACTGAATTATATCTTAATTTATTTTATTTTTCTAATGTTGGAACTGAGTAGATTTTAATTACAAATTACGAGGATCCAACAAATTAATGAAACGTTATACCTTATTTACAAGTCCAATTTTATACAATAAAGTGAAGATATCAATGTACTTATGGTATTTTTTACAAATTTGATGCATTTAATGCTGAAAAACTTGGAAGTTATATAGTTCGGCAAAAATTACAAAACTAATGAGGATTGTCTATAACACTTTTATTAATTTTATAGAATTCGAAAGCTGAAACTAAAATTTATGGAACTGTTAGAACTACTAGAAACTTTCTATTAACCACTTTCCTTAAGGGTAATGTTAATTATTCCGATAGATTTATAATTCTAATATACGAATACTTAAGTTTTTAAATATACTAAATTTCTAGATAATTTAATAGAATTTATTCTATTAACATATAAAACTCTTCTACTTTCTGCGCTTGACGAAAATAAATTTCCATAAAAAGCGAATAATTACCACTGCGTCTATATTAAATAAAAATTTTGGCATGCCAGCAGATATATTTATATGGTAGGTTGAATACGTGTTAAACATGATATTTATTTTACATACCCAGAGTTTTTAGCAAAGACCATTTTATGTGTAGTTTATTATTTGAGGTTGAGCTTAATGTGCAAATTTCTGTGGCGTTTCACAATCACAAACGCGTTAAAACCACGCTTTTCACTAAGTGGCGTTCATGCATACGTTCTACTCATCAGCTGCTGTAATAAACAGTCTCGGAGCTGGTAACTTCCGGTCTTTACAACTGAAAAGCGAGATTCCATCACTCATCGGCTCCCATTTCCTTTCATTACTTTGCTCATTACCAGTGCTAACGACTGTTTTTGAAATATCGCTCTGTAAAATTATTTAATCCTGTTTTTGACTGGCATTGTTTCGGTATTGCTTCATTCTTAACTTATATCATGATATGAAAATTGAAACTTATTATTAATCATTACACATTATATAGGTGTATGGGCTTAAATAACTTTCTGTTAATAATTTCAATCTATTTTTATTTCAGTTGCAATCAGATGTTCATGTCCAGTCAATCTCATTTATTACTGAATTTACATCACTTTATTAGGAGCGATTCCTTTTCCATATTTTAAACAATGATGAATCGTACTGAAAGGTAGATTTACAACAAACAGTTTATTTTAGCACCATACAAATTATAATAAACCTATTATTAGTAATATAGATAGATAACGTTACGAATAATTTATACAAAGTTACTCAAGCCACAATATGTAAAAGAAGTAGAAATAAATAAATACTAAAAATAAAATGGCTCAATTTCAAAGATCAAAAATGATAATTTGAAACTTTAGTATAGTAATCCCATTAAATAGTAAATGTCAAATTATATAAAATTAGCATTCATATAAACACAAATAGGGTATTGAAACGGCTGTTCCTTTACAGTTTAGTAGAGATACAATTTTAACGACTTTTATTACGTATCTTTGTTATTGTATTAAAAAATCCTTAGGGTATTATAAAATTAATTACTTTTAAAAATTTCAAGCACTGCATTCTGACCTTCTTTACTTTACTTAGTATAACTTCAGATAGTTTAAAGAAATTACAATCTTTATATTTCTTATAAAAATGGGTAGATATTGAAAATCAAATGTTCCATTGCAGCATAAATATTTCTTGAAAACGACGTAACCAATTATTATAATTATCACGACAGGTATATTCGTTATGCTACTAAATAATTGGCCCTGCATATGTAATTGGAATGAAAAAAGTTTATCCAGTATATCGGAAGTTCGTCGAAACCGAAAGCCTGGTTCGATGCCTCGATTAGGAGCAAAACGCAGTTGACAGAAACCGTAATAATTAACATAATTAAAGTCTACATGAAGTATGTATATAAGTAGGTATATTAGGTTTTGATTCAGATGGTACGCAACATATATTTAGCTCGAAAGATGAAACATCATATAAGCATCAGTTCATATGTCTTGCAACTTCTACTTACAAAGTTCATCGACTTTTATCTGATGTTTTAGTTATTTGCTATCTCGCTATGCAGAATAACTAAAAACTGTACAATACTTAAAAAGTAATGATTCAAAACAGTTAGCGGCGTATATTGCATAAAATGCAGAAAAAATTACATACTGTTATAAATCTGTAATAATACAGTTGTCCATTTTGCAAGGCCAGGGATGTAATAAACCCCTCTTAACTTTCAGAGAAACAAAAAATTTCAGACGCAATCATTGAATTAATTGAAGGGATTGAGGTTACAATTTAATTGTAGAAGGTATCGGTAAATCCCTTTATCCCAATATTGAATTTTGAAATAGATAGTAATTGATATCTTACCAAGTAAAAATACATTACGACGTTACAAATTGTAGTTAGCATACCCACACACACATGCATGTGCGTACATATGCATACACGTATGCACGCACGCACGCAAGCACGCAAGCACGTAAGCACGCAAGCACGCACTCACGCACGCCTACACGCACGCAAGCACGCACGTACGCTCGCATGCACGCACGCATGCACGCATGCAAGCATGCATGATGGCACTCACGAACGCACCCGCACGCACACGCGTCCGCACTCCAGCACGTGCGCACGATCGCGCACACACACACACACACACACACACACACACACACACATATACATAGATACATATATATAAATATAAAATTAATGATTTTGTCGACTACTTTTGGTTATAAACTATTTATTCAATTTACCAAGCTTTCGACATTGTTCCAATGTCTTCTTCAGGGTATCGAAACAGGTATAACCTTACAAATTACTTAAAACTCCAATATAAAATATTACTTTGAAACAAAGTGAACACTTTAAAAGCAGCAAATCACAATAATTACAATAAAATATATAAACTATTTAAATTAAATTTGAAAGAAAAGCTTTTATAAAATACTAAAATTAACAAATTAGTGCCAGATATATTATGACATTAGTTTTGCCAACTCAACTAAATTATTTAATGAAATATATTAATATACATATGCAAACAAAAGCATAAGCATGCACACGTGCAAACAAACACGCGACATACATACACGTACACACACAAACACACGCACACACACAAACGCACATAAACACACACAAACACGTACAAAAACACGCATACAGATTTACTTGAAGATTCTTATAACATTTAATTATTATTACGGAGTTGTCTGATTTTTATTATTAGCCAAATTAATTAAGTTTGTATAAATTGAACTTAAATTTTGAATGTCCTTTTTTTTATTTAAAGTATTATTTTTCTTCATATAAAACATTTCTGAAAACATTCTTTTATTATTATTATTATTTTCTTTAACTAGAATTTTAACTGAAGTAAAATCCATTAAATGATCAAAACTACTAACATAGTCTGCTAATGAACATCTGTGATTATTCTTTTTAGAACCACTTTTATGCCCCGAAATTCTGGATTTTAGTAATTGTGACGTCTGACCAATATAGTACTTAAAACAATTTGAACATCGAATTTGATATATTAAATTAGACTGAAGTAATTTTGGTATTTCACCTTCTAAATTTGAATATAATGTACTCACTGACTCTGTATTTCTCTTAGCAATTTTTTCATTTTCTTTTGAAAATAGTATTACAATATTAGATGTTAAAAATTTTATATTTAAAAGAGAAACAAATGGTACTAGATCAGAAATTTTGTTTTTATTAAGTTCATGATTTTTCTTATTTTCCAGAATTACTTTTGTTAAAAATAATATTACTTAATAATGATTTTGGATATGGATTTTCTAATAGTATTCCAAATAATTTTCTTAAATTTTTATTTAATTATTCTGGTTGACATATATATTCAATTCTCTTCTTCATTTCTTTAATAAAGTTAATTTTAACAGACATATTCATTATTATATGAAAAATAGTTATTGTCTAAAATAAAATTAACTAATTCCAAAAATAATTTCTTTGAAATTCCATTTTATAGTGCAATATTTTTATTTATGTAGGGAGCAAGGTCATCGCGGTACAAGTTTCTAGGACGTTGACTAATAAAAAAGATTTTATACACAAAATCAATGCTAATAATGAGTTTTAAAATACGTGAATCTTTTTAAGACAATTATTATGCAGTTTAATTATGAAAAATATGTTTCTTACAAAACTAAGTAATCAAATATTAGTATTTAAAAGAAATTTTTTATCTTTTTTTATCTGCAA
>JAHWXV010424613.1:0-10259 GCA_024586415.1 Phrixothrix hirtus
CTTTCGAAACGTTTAATTTTTATTAAAGTTACACAGTTTATCCAAAAAATTGTTTTAATTATGAATAATAACTGTGAAAGTTTCCATAAATATTTAATAAGCATATTAATATTCCATTTCTCAAACAATATCTGTCTTATAAAAAGAACTTTACCCAATTACTTTAAATATTTATATCAAAATACTTATAGCGGAACTACAATCAAAACAGAAAACATTTTTACAGATTTTATTTATTTTCTTAATTACATTTGATATACGTTGGAAATTTTCTATTAAAATATAATCAAAGTGTATTGTTATCCAGAAAATTAATCTAGCCATTATTGTGTTTTTTATATTTGCGAAATTGGGGCGATTATGAACAAATATATTTTAGTATTCGTAGTATTCCTGTTATGTTACGTTATATTACATCGAATACAAATTGGTCTTAACAACTGTATCCCAACATCTAAACATGAGCACTAGAAAGCATTTCACGGCACTCAAGTCTTATTTCTCTTAAAAAACAGAGTTTTGGCATTTCCTAAAGTATCTGTATCTGTACAATTATATGAACAGCATATACTGATTATGCATATAAAATACTTGACCTATATTACTTTTTGCATATCAAATATTCGTTTATTATTTATAAGTTTTGAAATTACTTACGTTAGAACCTTTAAATTGCTAAGATCTATTCTCTCGATACGATTTAATTGCACATACAGGTATTACTAAAAGTTACAATTATTATTTGAAGCTTATATACATATATATATTTGAAGCTTTTTAAAGCTATTACAAAAAACATGTTGTACGTTTTTCCTCGATTGAAGATATCGTAAACATAATGATAGGATTAATTAAATAACTAAAAATTTACACTTTTTGGGGACTATAGATGTATTCTTAAAAATTGATTGTATAAAGGATTTTATACTTAACGGAACTCGTAAAACAACAGCTTACTTCATGAACAGCGTGAAGCTATTAAATCCACGATAAAAGCTGCCTGTTTTAATAAATACCTTTTATATAATCCCATTAATACAAAAACACTTCTTTTCTTCTACTGAAAGCACAAACCTTAACAATCGAAACTAATTATTTTTTAAATTGGAAGTCCAGATAATTTTTTCATGTCACCACTCAATACTTAAATTACATACTAATACTAGCGGTATTATAATTTACTACAAAGTTTTAGTGAAGCTGTATATAAAACAATATGTGAACATTTTCAAAGTACGTATATACATGCAGTTGTTTTTCTACAATACTTTACATACGTTGAAAGTAGCAATGAACCCAGACAAATATATACTAGGTGTAGCTATTAAATGACGAAACTGGGCACCCTGTAAGTTGTGTATTTATCAAAGTATAGCACACATGCAAGGTGAATGACCTTAAACTTTCTAGAAGTAGTCGAAATAAACCAAGGTCTACTATCCCTCCTGTTCAATTTGTGAGCTACGATTTAAGGAACAGGTGATTAATAATATTTCCCCAATCATGCCCAAATTTAAAATTAAGAGACGATGTAATCTCAAATTTCCTATAAAATGCGCAAATTTTGCATCAAAATAGCCCCCCATCCAGTAACAGAAGGATGCTCGGAAATACTATGTACTGACTTTATTGAATAATTCTCAGCGAAACCTGACTTAATGGAAAATATTATTACATATAACGAGATATAGATTTTCAAGTACAAATCAGATATAAAGCAACAATCGGTATATTAGAAAACCTTCACGTCACCGAGAACGAAGAGAGTAAAATTATATGAAACTTGATTGACCGGATCACTAACTAAGTCAGTAATATTACTGTCGATATTTTGTCCAAAATGCTACAAGTAGTGAAGAAACTGTGTGAGTTCTTACAGTACAATGTATGAAATTTTCACTGTGAAAATGCTTGTAAACACAATCGTGTATCCATAAAGCAGTTTATGACCGATAAAGAGAATTGAAATGCTGCGTCACTCATCTTACACACTCAATTCAGGTCTGTAAGACTTTTACTTTCTTCTTGAAGTAAAATGCGCATATTCAGGAATCTATTCTAGACTACAAAAGGGGCAAAATAAATTGGCAGGTGTGCTGAAGAGGTTGACACATTATCGAAGTTGTCAAATTACAATAGTGGTAATTCTTTTGCTACCGATTTTGTTACGTAATAGTTGTAATCCGTAACTATACAGTTACGTTTGTAGCTTCAGTAAATCTATAATGTAATTCAGATTAAGCCTTGTCAATTTTGGCAGCATTGAATCATGATTTATAGTTGAATGGTTAACGACGATATCCAAAACGTTCCTTTCATGTAAGCTGTCTTAGTTGTTCTTGGTATTCCGCTGTCATTCCTTCCACTGTCGCTACGCGGTATTGTGTCTATTTCTGCAAGTTTAGCATAGAGCAGCAAAATATGGTAGATTTGGCAATTATAGGTTTGAAAACTATTTTTTACAGCTTTATAGCTCTATAACTAGCGCAACAGTAGGTTAATGCCATATCTCCTTTCTCACGATTAGAATAATTCGCAATTATATGGAAAATTGTAAATGATCGAAAATTATATATTTTGTTTATTTACTATTTCCAGTAAGCTCAGTAAGAAAATAAAGAAACGAGAAAAACTAAAGGATTAAAATAAAAATAAGACAAAACTAAAATACTTGTTCGGAATTAAAAATTGAATATCAAATCAGTACCAGCGTAGTAATTAAATTTCTTAAATTGCTGATACCATCGATAATTTATACAAATTTATGTAACTTCTTATGTTGTTTCCTTAATACACTCAGCTAAATACAAAGTTCCATTTAGAACCCTACTACCTTACAATTATATTGAATATATACGACGCCAGGTGTGAATCTGTTGGATAACAGCTATCCCAATGTCCCTTTAAAGTAGTCAAATTAACATCTTTCATGCCTTATTTAAAGGTGACGTATTTAAAGAGAAAGTTTAATAAAATACACTTGTTGAGGCGATAGTGTACTAGTAGACAGGCTAGAGTACCAATCTAGAAACACGAGTTCAACTCTCGATCGATCGAAATATTTTCTAAAATTATGTCTTTTTCAATTTTGGCAATATATTTAGTTTTGTCTCTGTAAAACGGGCTAATGTGATTGCGGCATTTTTATTTCTGCAAGTTGATAGCGAACTGATAAATAATTATCTAATAATTAAAGTTTTTATCAATATTTGCTGATTTTTGTATAATATATGAGAATCGCCATTTTGGAATTTACTGTCTTAAAATTCTCTTTTTCCTTGCGTATTATAAATGTTACAGAGTTACGAAATTGTTTATATTCTCATAATAGCAAGGTGAAAGAGGGTGTTATAATTGTAATTTTAATTCCCCCCTTAGCTCAGGGGTTGTTGTAAGGGTTATTAAAATCCATCTTCGACTAAAAATGGGAAGTAGGGGTAGATAAATGGAAGGTTAAGTTTGGAAGGAAATTCATAAGTAAGAATGAGTGGAAACATTGCCTCAGCATTTGCCTCAGATGATATGTATCTGCTGACTCAGAAAACTACCCAGAACCTCAATCAAAGTAGGTATTCTCGGTGATTTAACTCAGGACCTTCCAAATCTTAGATCGCAGAGGTAACCGCGACACCACTGTAGCTCGGTAATAGTAAGAGGTGCTTCGTTTTGTTAATAACTTGGAAAAATAATGTCATGGTCTTTATTGGTTTGCCTTACTTGAATGGTTAACCAAAGAGTAGGGTGTTTTCTTAAACATTTTATCCTATAAAGAAGATGCATATTAAACAGAATTAGTAAATTAGTACTTATAAAAGCTAGTTTATAATTATTTTCGCTGAAATTGTTTAAATTGCATGATGGAGTTAAGCGCAATTTAAACCTATGAAGGTTAAATTAAAGGTAATTTCTAGAATTACAATGAGTATTGCGGCTTTTGTGTACTACGAATTTCAAATTACTATAGATTATTTCATGATCTGGTATTTAAGAAACAAAGTAATCGACTGAAAAAACACAAAGTTGTTTTCAATTCTGCAGAGGCCCAATAAGGCAGCCGTTTACTAAGTGATATAAGTAGAATTTTCTATTATTTTATTTGGTTTGAGACTATCTACTATATTTATGTTTTTCACGGTGTCAGCAGAGTTAAGATTAAGAAACTTGATACTGACATTTTTTGAAAAAGTTAAAATATTACAAATATGTAATAAACAGATAATGGAGATAGGCTATTCAATAATTGCTTATTACTTAATATTAAATGGATGCTAGATTACATCAAAAGGAATTTCCTGTTTACAAATATACCGGGTGAATTTTTGAAGTTTAAATGGGTAGTATTTTGTTTAAACTAAGAGATATCAAAAAATGGCCAATACAAACGCCACAAACATGGCGACATCCCTACCTCCCACCGGGCAGGGCTCCCCACTTTGAAATCTTAAATGGCAACCCTTCCCTTACGACACATTATTGGAAAGGTCTTGAAAAATCCTTTTCTTTGATATCCCACAAAGGTAGATTAGGATAACTCAGCAAAAAGATATTCAACAATAAATTGATCGGATAATGTACTCGTAATTTACATGATTAATTGATTTAGGATGTAAATGACAAAAATTTTATTTATTGTGTCAATTCATTACTGTCTGTAGTACCAAGAAAATGTTCGAAATTTCTTGCTCATTATTATCTCACTAAGTAAAAGAAAAAGTAAGTAGCCAATTGCTTATTTGCCGGGCTGTAATTGAATTTTAAATATTTCTTATCAGGAAAACTGCAGTTTTGGGATTTAACATCATCAAAGCTTAGTATTTAAAATCTTTTGGTGTAGCTACACAACATGGTGTACACGTTATCTGAAAGAGTGAACATTATTTTCATTTACGGTTCTGAGGGTAGCTCTGCGTTAAGAGCAGTTGCTGCTTCTAATGCCTGGTATCCGGACAAAAAGTATAGTCATACCTATGTCGCAAAAGTAGAAATTGAGTCACTGGTAAACCAGAAACGAATCGGGCGTACAGTATTGGATGAAGTTGCCCAGATAGAAATGCTAGGTCATTCTGTTGCAACTCTGATCTCTTCAATTCCAAAAGGTACGACGAGTACTTAAGTTAAATATATTTCACCCTTACAAGATGAAAACCCTGCAAGAACTGATCGAAGACGACTACGACCAATTTTGTGAAGAGATAACGGATAAAATTAACAATAATCCAGAGTTGGTGAAAAATATGTATTTTTCTGATTTTTCAAGACATTTCCAATGACATGTCGCAAGGATAGGGTTGCTATTAAAGATTTCAAAGTGAGGGAAGCGTTGTGGGGGGATATTGCCATATTTATGGGTCACTTTGGTTCCCTCTGGTTCCACCCTGATTTTGTCCACTTTCTGATATCACTTAGTTTAAACAAAATATGGCCCATTGAAACTTTTCAAAAGTCACCCTGTATAAAAGTATCCATAGTTGCTTACATTTCATGCCTTAAAATGTGACTCTATGACTACTCCGACCCACCAGCTGCAGCGCCTCTACGAATCTGTACCCATCTATTGAGAGTATTAATGGTATAGTGAGATTTAAACTTGCAATTATCGAAATTAACTGATAAAGAATAAAAATTTATATATGCTATCTCTAGTGTTGCCATCATACTGCAAAAAGGATTAACATCAAGTTAGTGTAAACATAAAGATATAAAAACAGAAATTAATAAGAAATGTCGAAGATATGACTATCCTTCCATATTATAGGAATATCAAAGGATTTGATAATAATTAAACATTGAACAAAATAAGTAAATTTTACTTAGGTTTAGACAAATCTGATACAATAAATCAATACAAAAATATGCTCGTAAATATAACAACCAATATTAGATGGAAATAATTAATAACATTTCTAGCTAATGTGATCGTGTTCTAGAAATTATAGTAAATTTAGCAATAAATATAACAGAAGCAAAATGAATAAGTTCAATTTAGTTTAACCGAATTGAAAATTTTCGTAATGATACAATCTTATTGTTAGGCGTTTTATTTTAATAATACCATGAAATATTCTAAAACTATTATCCAAGTAGTTTCAAAAAGAAAACATGCATGTCCAAGAAGAATTTTTAACCTTGTTATGAAATAGTTTAGAAAATAGAATTTTGGTAATTGATTATTTAAAGTTACCATTTGAAAGCTCCCAACCTTTAATTAGTGGAATTATCGAAATCATTGAAATACTCTAATTTCATTTTGAATGGAAATATTTAATTACCTTTACTACCCACTTAAGCAAGTTCTGCCCTCGCTACAACCACTCAAAACGCAAAAATTTTATATAATACATTTTAAAGGATTTATAATTCTCAATATTTCATATTAAAAAAAATCTAAATTACTTGATCTACTCCTGAACTAAAGGCAGACGTTTATTTAACTAATTACATTAATGTCTTATACTAGGTAACTCAATTTGTGAAATTTTCAAGATGTGCTCCATTATTATGTTATAGTGGTTATATTAGACTAAAGGAAATGCTATTATTTTTTAGCACTTCTTATGTGCTCAACCATTTAAAAACTTGAACTTTTGTCAAATTTACTTAATATCAAGTTAAAAAATTGCTTAATTGATAAATTAGTTTAATATTAATTTAAAAACTAATTATATTCAATGTCACATCAATACCTTCTAATTTGAAGTTCAAAAGTTGTGGCTTTAACAGTAGTTTACACTTTATCTGAACTAATAGAAATTATTTACATTTAATGAGAGACACCCTTATAAAAATATTTCCACTAATACTTTATTGCCATAGAGCAACAATTTATAGAAACTGGTTAACTAAGTAACAGGAGAGGTAATCAACTCAAATAGATTAAAAGAAACCGCACAAAGTACAGGTGTGTGTCATTTTGCTATAAATTTTACGACTGAGGCTCTTACAGTTTTGAAACAAACTACTGAATTCGGGCAGGAAATGCTAAACTCAAACAATCCTTTTCTTATAAAATAAAAACTTTCAACAACTGAGTGAAAATGATTATGATAACAGGATTGAAGTTTGTGAGGGAATGACCAAAAGCTTCAAGTTACACAATTCTGTTAAATATTTATTTTAGTTGCCAATGATAATTTTTTAACACTTTTGTGAGCAAATAAAACTACAGATACCCACAAGAAAGGTAACTTAAGTGTTAACTTCTGATTTTGATGACATTCGGATATGTTATAAACAGTTAAACTCTAAACAATTCGTGTTTCTTATACGAACGGTAATTCTGTTTTGCGGGCCAAGAATGGCGCCTAAATTTGGACTTGTGTTAGTCCATATTGGCAGTTTCACGAAAAAGTGTAGACCTATTTTAATGAAACTAACGCTGAAATGTTTATCTTCAGACGAAATGAATGCATATATTTTTGAGGTATGTATATTACTTTGAAGATGAAAGGCACCAAAATTTAGAGACGAATTTTACTTCCTTAAACTGAATTTCCACGCATATAGAAAACACAGGCCACTTAAATTTTAATTTTCTGCAACATATCCGAATTTTATCCAACTTGGAGGGGTAATTTGGGATATCTTCTTTGTGAGACAATAAACTCCGTGCATATTTCGTAAAAATCATTAGAAGTTTCATTAAAAAATTAATGTCATCACAGGCTCGATGGAAAATAAAGTATGTGACGACTTGACGAGTATTCAACTATGACCAGTAAATTTTCAGTGGAACGAGGCGTGGTTTATCGGTACTTTCGTAGATGAAGACTGTTGGGTTACGTCAAAATCAGGAATTATTGGCACCATAAGCCTAATACTGTAGAATAAAGTTAGTTTATGGAAACACCCTGTACATCCAGACGTTCGAGACCTACCTTTGAGAGCGAAGACATACAATTCTACTGTAATACAGATTCCTGTAAATTAAGAAGTCTTACTTATACATTTGACTAAGGTAAAGGCCTCTATATAGTATGTCATTATTCAAAATGTAGGATTTGTCACCACGTATGTATAAAAAAAATTATTTGTGAACAATTAGTGCTGTTTACCTAATCAAAACGTAAGAATTGTTCCAGCTAAATCTTAGAATGTGCTCTATTTTAAATTAATGAAAGTAATCAGGTGCTTAATGCAGCCACATTGTACAAAATTACTAGCCTTACGTGAATGAAAGTAAATGAAAGCCTGAGTAATTTAGGTTTAACACGAAACAAATTGCTGTTGTGGAATTTGAAATAACTATTAAGTCGAACATTAGTACTTTTGGCGCACACTGTATTGTTAATAAATTAATAACACACATATTATTGGAATAAAATGAGTGTCACTTTATACACGTTTATAGATAGAAATAACATTTCAGAACAAACATATTTACTAGTAAATCAACAATAATTTATAAATAAGTCGGAAATCTGGTTAACCTAGCCTTAAACTAAACATAAAGAACATTAGTTGACGAGTGAAGTCCACACTTTTGATATACGGATGAGGCTCCCTCAATCTGAACGCGGTTAATTATATTTAAAGGAAAACGGGTGGAACTTTTACGACAATAACATTACCAAAATCATAAAATTTGAATACCCAAAACACTTTATATTGAGGTACATATATGTATTAAACTATAATTTAACAAAATTTACAAGTAATTGTTCCCTTGGCAACTATAATAAGGAAATGCTAATTTTCTGTACTATATTAAAATTAGAAAATTAAATTAACAGTATTTTGAAATATTTTCTAGCCCATTTATCTCGTAAACATTAATTTGAGGATAAATTCCCGCAACACATTCTTCATTAATTTTACGTTGACTGATGAAATACAGTCCCTCCCAAATATTTTAAAAGCGCCGAAATAATCGGTAATCAACAAAATGATTCAAGATGAAAGTGAAATATTCACTTACAGAAGCTGCGAATGGTGGGTATTTCATTTTAGTCAAATTTCTTTGAAGTCCCAAGGCAGGTGCGAAACGTACGTAGAAAATAATTGCCTTTAACCCCATCAATTGTTTGAAATTCAATCCCGGTAACCAAATCGAAGGAAGGTTACCATAATTTTCCGATAGGCACAATTTAAAAGGTTGTTCAAATAAGGAAGACACTCCCGCCGAAATAAATTAACTAATTCTTCATTTTTTACTTTTGTGTACCTTTTCAGAGATTATCCGATATACTTAAAAGACCCCACCGCTTTTAATTGTCCAAGCGGCGCGGGCGTTCGTCACCTAGCAGTTCGCGGATCGGTTACATACGCGTCAAGAATATAGTTGCCCAGATGCAATTTGACGAAACTTTTAATATTTCGGAGTTCCTAATTCCTTCTCTTGAATCTCTCGCGTAATTACTCGACTAACAATGATCTTCGGAATGATGTGATTTAACATATTTTACCAACAAAGCTAACTTATGTAAAGAAACGCAGAAAGTTTACATTAAATATTGTTATTTGAAGTTCCTTGCAGATGAATTTAATTTTTACCCAAATGTATTCTTTAGCATGGACATATTTGATATAATTTTTCTTTTAATGCAACATCAGAAAATGATTTTTTAAATTACTATACGAGGTGAATTGAGTTAAATTAAAATACTAAATTTATTTATTGAAGTCTATAACTTGAATGGGAAACGACAATTATATCCAGTAAAGTAAATAAAATGAAACCTGGTTTCCCAAAAATATTTATCATTATATCCTACATACGTTTCGGTCTTTTATGTATAGACAATTATCAGGGAAATTAACTATAACAATTAGAATAGAGAGCGACTGAAGTCAAACAAGGATAAAAATACACACATAAGATTATTAATAAAAATCGATGTTAAAATTTAAAAATACTACATATTAATTTCGTAAGAAGTAACATGAATGTCAAGTTACTAATGCAATTCTAACCATGTATATTATTAGCTTTTATATGGTTATAATTGTATTAATAACTTGACACTCTTGTTACTTCCTACGAAATTAATATTTTTTAAACTTTAATGTCGATTTCTATTAATAATTTTATGTAAGTATTTTTACTGTTGTTTGATTTCAGTCGCTCTTTATTGTAATTATTGTCAGCTCTCGCTAGTTCTTTTGTGTAAAATTATCTAAATTAAGTAACCTCTATTGTCAGCTCGCGCTGATTTTCTTTGTTTAAATTATCTAAATCAAGTAACATCAATATGCTTGACGAATTATATTATCTACGTGTAGTATCCTAATTACAAATTTAATTCCAAGTAAAAATTATTAAA
>JAHWXV010424716.1:0-11287 GCA_024586415.1 Phrixothrix hirtus
GTCATGTTTAGTCAAAATAAATGGTCCAGTTTATTTCGTTTTCCCTTGACTTTATTTTTCTTCTGCGCCATTTCGAAAACATTTTCCGGAATCTTGATTTTCTCAGCCCTTTTTCCTTTAACTTGGCTTTTCCATGGAGGAATCGTGGCAAAAGACTTAGGATGGATTTTTCGCTGCCATAACATAGCTGCACTGTTCTCTTTAAACTTGTTCCGTACGAAATATCTTAGTTTTCGGTGATTTTCACGTTTTGAAATGTTATGCGAATATACCGCAAGTGCACTTAAAATAAAAAAATATTTTACTCTTAATTTGTACTCTAATAAACATTGCTTTAAATCTAGACTCTATATTTTTTTAAAAAGAGTTGTTGCCGGCTTGCTCTGCAAAAGAACTCTTAGGATAGTGGGAAATGGTGTGTACCAAAGGCGGTAGATTATATTCAAGGGCGCCAGATTTGTCTTAATAAAACGAATGTTGAAAATATAAAGATGAACATTTGAGGATACAATCTACACTCTTTGTTTCGGCCAGGTAATCACTCATTGAAAGATAACGTTCTGTAACAATTCGTATAATTTGTTAACTCAGGATAGCATTCTAAATCATAATATGATTTCACTAGATAAGTTATTGGACAAATTAATTTAAGGTGAAGTAATTTAAATAAGTTTAGATACCAATTCCGTTGAGCATTAGGTTAAATGATCCAAAAACATCGGTCTTCGGCTGTCGTTTCTTCAAGGTACCGTTATGTTAATTTAATTTACACTTAGATGTCGCCAAAGCAATGCCAAAATTATACACCAACATTTTTCTCTAAAACAGTTAGCATTATTTTTCTTTCTTTTCATTATCACCATCGCCGCAGCAATACACGCCTTCTCCCCAATCTTGCTCTGTTACGCTTCGAACCGCGATCGCTTTTATCCAAACAACGATCGAGGGTTGTAACTTCGGAACCGATTGAAATATAGTTTACAAGTGGAGCAAGTTACATTAATATTTATTAATATATTTTGAGTTTAAATAGAACAATAAAACTTGTGCTTAGGTGCGCGAAAATAACGCGGATGTGCAGATATAAATTATTTTATAGAGTTTACATTCAATAAAACTGCGTTTTGAGCACATTGGTGGGTTTGATTTTTATACCATCGCCTCTTTTCTCATTTATTTGCAGTTAAAGATCAAAGAGGCAGATGAGTAAATAAATCTATATTCCACATTTCTTAGATATTGACTGTTCGCCAGTGAGGATGTGAGTTTACCGCAGTGCCAAGGGAGAATGAAAGAAATGCACGGTCTCATTTGTACCCAATTCCTGTAATTTATAGGAGTGTTATCCAAAGCACGTCGATTATCAACACTGGTGTATTTTCATAATTTTGTCTCGTTTATGATGTGTTACTTTGAGTTGCGATTTAATTTTATGTGAAAGTGCAATATTAATAAAACCACAATAAAGTAGCGTCGACCTTAGAACTGGGCAACGAGATGTTTTCATGCGTACGTAACAGCTAAAACAAGAATTAAACAAAACCGACTAAACCAAAACATTTGCTCATAGCAAAATAAAACCTTATGCCTAGAACTATGATGAAGGTACAACTACAACTGAAAAAATGAAACATAGGAAAGAAAGCTTAAATAAAAAAATAAATAAAGATTTTTCCTAAAAAAATCAACCCAACTTCATAGCTAATTGCGAATTTTCAATTTACTAAATGTATTACAGCCCAGCGTTGTGGACTGGCCCATATTGATAATATCTTATAAAATTTAAGATAGTCTTCTCTTTTACTGATTATTAAAAACACTATTGGATTTCAGTAGGGGACTTTCTGAAGTAATGGCTCACGCTGAAATATTCATTATCCGGCAAATTCACACTGAGGATAAAAGCAAGCCAATCCACGATTGCCATTCTCTCATATAACTATAAATGCTACATGTTTATATAACACTTTCTTAACCATAACAACGACTGAGTTCAGCGACATTCAACCCTCAATGCAGTTACCTTCAAGTTGACTGAACGGAAAAAACAAGCTAAGTTTTGCTTTGTTCATTTGACACTGAACAGACTCTTGATGGTATATGAGAAGGGCATAATCTAGAATCATTAGATAAAGAGATACGAATCAAATTTGGAGGCTGAATTTTTGCAATTTGTGATGATTTGTATCCCATTCCTTGAGATTTGTTAAACATTTTAATTAAAATTTCCAGTTTCCTATTATCTATGCTTCAGCCTATTTACTTGCATTAAAAAATCACTTTTGTTGTTAAAATAACTTTTAATAAATTTAAAGTATTTAAGATTTATAGATATTACAAATCAAAACTCTGTTAAAACGTTTATTAAGAAATCATGTGGTTTATGAAACTGAAGAAACTAGGTTAATATCTACTATAAAGTAGGATGACAATAACATAATGATGCAAATTACATACGTTAATGTAGCAAAGTAATCAGTAAGGCGATAAGCAATGTCAAGATACAAATAGAAATTGCAAATATTAGCAATTTCAGATGCATTAAGAAGGACGGTGATTCTGGGATAAACCATACACAGAATCACAGTAAGTTAATTAATTAGGGTATGAAAAGACAACCCATATCACAAATAAAAGTTTGGGCAAAATCAGACAACGCACTCACAAAGAAAATAAGGAGTTACATTTTGAATACGTCTAATTTTATTGTTAAGGAATGCAAATAAAACTCCATGTTAGCTACATAAGTCTTATATGTTTAATGAAGGTAGTGAGACTGATACTTTCGGCTTTCATGAAGAGTTGATGGTGAGTTACGCTGTTATCATCTCAACTGCTGTGAAAGGAATACTGTCCTTTACATATGACCCTTCGAACCAAGAAGAACAGCTAGTACCAAAGATTGCGAGCACGCAAGGAGAAAAATAAAACACCTATCCATGATATCAATCCAGCGTCGTAGAAAGCGTAATGCGTTCTAGGAGAATCATACGAGGTGTCCAAATCAAGATCGCCATACATGCGTTCAAATCAGCTTCCAGATGAAGCGTTCCAAGATATCCATGCTAGGCGTCAAAAGCAGCTTCTACAAGAGGAATTTCTAGGTATCCATCCGAGGTGTCCAAACAACAAGCTGCTGCGAATAAGAGAAATCATTTCCAAGAATCCAGGGAAGACACATTGTATTACGTTCCAATGAATTAAGAGCTACAAAAAATGTGGAAAACACACGATTCCGCGGTAAATAAAGAAGGTGGAAAAGGAATCTTAGAATTAATGAGCATTATTAGTTCTAAAGGTGTGGCAAGGACAAAAATTCAGGGAGACAGGGAACCAAGTGTTCAATTAGCACCCATTAAGACTGCATAATTTACTGGAAAATATGAAGACTGACTATCAAATGTGGAAAAAATGCAGCACCTTAAAACCTTATTGATTTCTGATAAAACTTATGAAGCTACATGGAAAATACTGAGTAAGAGTTACACTAATAATCGTTTACTTTTTAAGAAATTGGATTGGCCACAGACAAGGGAGGAATCGGCACAGCAACTACAGACCATACCTAATACACTGATTGAATTTTGAAGATATCGACAGTTAATGTGGGCTTTCAGTGGCACACATAATTGGCAGAAAGTGGGATCGAGAAACAACTGGATTGTGCGCACAAATAAATCAATGGGTTACAAATTCAAAACCTGAATGACATTTATACAAAAGTGGTTTCAATTACATTGGTGACATCTTCATATAAAAAAGGATGTATTTGTTGTAAACAATCTCTTGCGGTTCAGAGCTGTTTGCAGCATGATGTTGCACCAACAGGTTTTAATGATCAAAAATGTAGTTTATGTCGAAAAGGTCGTCTCACGTTGCAATCAACTGGGGCTAGAGAGGTTTACAACAAATACAAATCAGAGCAAAGAGGCTCAAAATGGAAATGGATGACGCCAGCGATCGAATTACAATGCAAGTACATTAAAGCTAACAGCCTTCACGAAGTCGATATCAAATCATATTTGTAGACCCGACAAAGAAGTTCTGTTAGTAACAACGCTAGTTAGAGTAAAATCATACATTGGGACTACAGAATATTTACGTGCCCTAATCGATTCAGAGTCTCAAGTCAAATATTTAGATTACCACATCAGCAAAGTAATCAACAGTGCTAGATTCAAAATTTTTTAACAATTAAAACCAAGGTTATCGAGTATAATTGGTTTACAAACCGAGGCACTAATACATCTCAACTAACTTCGGTACTACCAGCAACGGTCATTGAAAAAACCGCGACACCAATGTAGGAGAACAGAATGTTGGCCCATCCGATATACAATTAACCTGGACCGATAACGAAAATTTGGAGAAAAGAAAAGGTACCCGACGATACAGAAACTATTAAGAAAGATGTACAGTATAGGGAATTCCTGGTGAATAGTCACAGATGGGAAAGGAAACGGGTAAGCAACAGTGAAAGACAACTACATGGTCTGCCATCATAGATAGTTGGTAATCATAATGTGGCAATAAACGGAGATCACGAAAATGTAACAAACGCATTAGAAATCATTGGGATCCAATGAAGAATCTCTTTTTCTTCACAGTTGAAACAAAAACGAAATCAGTTACGACGGGAAAATGGCATGTGCAGCTTTTGGTGACGAAGACAAATGTAGCAACCATAAAGACGAAAAAAACAATACTGAACCTGGAACTTTGCATGGTATGGTAGCACCATGATTACATTGACATGACTTAAATCTAGAGCCTAGAAATGGAAGACCTTTATGGCAAATAGAATTTCTAAGGTGTAAAAGATATTACCACGCAAGAGAGCCTCCAAAACATCACCTTTAGTGTACCGGGCCAACCTGGCGGCAACTAGATGAACATTTAACGAACAAACAGATGCTATTCAAGAAAAACCGACCGCAACTATGCTCATCGCGTATTATCCAGAGCCGACAACGCGTGACAATTTATGGTGGTTTTATGTAGAGGTACTTGCCAAAACATTATTCTAAACATCACGGGAATAATTTAAATTGAAAGAAAGCGCGTTATCCAAACAACGCAGTCCCACGCCGTAGTTAGAAGTAAATAAGGTTGCTGCAAAGATCCCGACGTAAATAAAATTTGATGACGGAATACGACTCAAAAAATGAAGTAATGGATGCGCATTTATTACAAGATGATATTGTCACTGAATGGCGCCAGATGCACCAGAATACTGAAATCATAAGTGCAACCATCTTAGCGGTAATATTAGTAATATAGTTCGTATACGGGGTGCGTCTAATAAGTTCGGTGAATGGTTTAATATATCGGTATTCAACGACCTGTCCTCTGTCCGGGATCACGTGAGGTTCCTCGTATCATAGTGTTGCAGTCATTTCAATAAAGTGCTCCGAGAAGTGTGCATCGAAAAGCCATAGAGTAGCGACACAACATTAAGTTCTGTTTCAAATTGAGTAAAATGGCGACGGAAACCCATAAAATGTTAGTGCAAGTTTACTAGCAGGATATTGTGAATAGAAATATATGTACGATTGGATTTCACGCTTTCGCGCTGTTAAGGAATCGGAGGAAGAGGAGGAGGTTTAGGAGTGTTACTAGCAAAAGATCGGCGATTGACTTTGCAATTAATAGCAGCAGAAGTGGCCATTAGCAAAGACACAGTAGGACCCATCATCCATGAAGATTTGGGTAAACCCAAGATTTGTTCACGAGTTGTGCCGCACATCATAACAGACCAGCAAAATACAAGACGTTTTGAAACCAGTGGCCATTTCATCGCCATTTGTGACCGGGACCCATCCTTTCTGGGTTCCATTGTCACAGAGGACGAGTCTTGGTGTTATCAGTACGGCCCCGAAACGAAAAGACAATCAATGGAATGGCGATCACCTTCTTCCCCGCGACAAGCAAAGAGCCGCATGCAAAAATCCAAGGTGAAGACCATGTTTATCGCATTTTTCGACAAAGAGGGAATCGTCCATAAGGAATTCGCCCCTGCTAACCAAACGATGAATGCCGTATTCTACTTAGAGGTTCTCAAACGTTTGTTGCAGTGCGTCCGGCGCGTTAGGCCACAGATGATTCAAACAGGAAAGTGGGTGTTACTGCACGACAATGCACCATCGCATACAAGCATCATTGTACGCCAATTTTTGACTCATAAGGGCGTGACTCACCCTACTCTAGAGATCTTGGTCCTGCTGACTTTTTTGTTCCTTCGTCTTTAGGGTACCTCGAAGGGATCACGGTTTGCGGAAGTCAAGTAGGCCAAGAACGTGTGTCAGCACTTCTGAAAGCGATTCCAAAACAAGAGTTTTCCGACAGTTTCCAGAAGCTATACGAACGTTGTGAAAAGTGTATTGTGTCTGGTGGCGACTTCTTCGAAGGCCAATAAAAGTATTTCCAATGTACATTCTGTTTTTGTATTTTTATTATACCATTTACCAAATTTATTAGACACATCCCGTATAAGGGCATCAAGATCCAAATGTATCCAAAACAAATTCATCCATCAGCAACCAGTCAGGCGTTTGAAACGAAGTCACTTTACAATGCGATCACGCAGCCAGCGGTCAACACAAAGGAGAACTCCAACCAATCTCCGGATAAAATGTGGAATTAAGTCTCCTGCATTTGTTCAGATACATGTTAAATATGACTTTTAACAGATTTAAAGTATTTAAGGTTTTCATCTAGTTCAAATACATACCTACATTGCGTTAAGACGCAAACAAATTTATTTTCTAGTTTTTCAAAAATGTAAACATTTATGAGTAAACTTCTGTAAATGCATAAAAATTATTTTGTATAATCCCTAAGAAGACGATTGTTTTAATTTTGTTTAGGTAAATTAATGTTGATGGAAGGAAAAATTTGATGGTTTTTATATCAAATTAATAAATGTTATCGCGCTTTTATGGAACGTGGGTTTATCATTCTCTTTAAGGAATTATTCAGACCCTTTTAAATCAAAGCAATTTAAAATACGGGATTGAGATGACATTATACCGATAACGAAACTAAGCGATAGAACAAACCTATTTAATCTCTGCCTTAAACGAATTACCATGAAACGCAAACAGTACCGAACTTAATTTGTGCTAAGATTTAAATAGATTTTTACAAAATGTTTTTGACCTACGTTTTTTAATTGGAAGGGTGTCTACAAATCTTCCTCGAACTGCCTTTAAAAGGATACTCATTATATTAGATTCACCCTGTATAAGCAATGCAACTAAGGTAAACGGTAGTTATGCAAGTAACCCCATGTTATGTGTGTTTAATGAGGGTAATGAGACTACTATTTTCGACTTTTGATGGTGAGTTACGCCACTTTAATCTCAACGAAGGGGTTACTATCCTTTACACCTATAGTTCCAACTTCGCTAAGTAAATGTTTTAAATTAACACACCGATTTAATTTTCCTCGTTATCCATTGTACCGAGAAGATATTACAAGTATACCTAAGCTCAATTATACATGCTTTTCAAAAGAATTAATGAGGTAAATTACACAGGGTAGCAAGTTTTAAAGCTGAATATATTGAAAATTTGTGTAAAAGAATATTTCTAAAACTTTAACGACGACAATTGTCGTCGCTTGTCATACGCGTTTATGCCAGATTCTTGTGAAGACGTTAACCAAGTCTAGATTTATAAATATAAATATCCATGGCTCTTAATAGCATTAAAATGTATACTTGAAAATGCCTTGTATTAATCATAAAGTGTGAACATTCGGCGGTGTGCTTTTTTTCTGCCCTAATTCCTTATGGTAATGAGGAAAAACTCTAGCTACAAGTCGCTACCTCTCGTGACCTTATTCGCGAACGGACATTGGGATCTTTGTACTTCAATGACGAGCTGGGTCTAGCATTTGGGAGGTTCTGGGTTCGATCCTCGAACCTGCCTGCTCTGATTCAAGTCTCGAATGGTTTCCTGAGTCGACAGAGAGAAGTAAACTCCGGGACAGTATTTCCACCCATTAGAGGGGAATTGAAATAACAGTGATATACCTTTTTGTCCTTGAAGGTCCGATTTCAAAGCGAGAAATCTCTGATGTCTTTGGAGAGCGGTTCTTGGACTAAGCCAACAAGGACTGACTAATGTCTACATGCGTTCTCTTCATGTTTTTGTCTTCATAATATATTATTGAATTATAAATGGGACCAAGTACGTATTTCTATTTACATTATATTTGAAATAATTAATAATTCATAAATTAATTTGTTTACATCCACTATCTGTTGAAATTGAATCTAGCATATTCTACGGTTGCTATAATTGCAAATTCCTTATAAGGCTATTTCCGCTTAAAAGCAAATGATGCCTTCCATTTCATCTAAGTACTATCGATTGCTGTTGAAGTTATTTCAAAAGAATAGAAATAAAATGTGTAACGTTGCCTGCAGTGTTGCTCGCCCACTATCGAACTTTGTAAATTTAAAAATGTCCTAAAGCCTGCTGTCGCTCTCGCCCCATAAATACGATTGCAAACGCGATGTTAGGACTTCGCTTTCTAGGATCTTCGGCTTGCGATTTGTGAAAGCCGGTAGTTTTTGTTAATACAGACTCGATTATTTTTGGTTCAAGTAATGATGCAAAATACAACTTCGTCAAGATTCTATGGTCGTTCTGATAAACATTATAACTGCCAATATACTTAGAGAAACACTTGAATGTTTAAGATATTATTAATAAAACATCTGTGGAGCAATTATTTCTCTTGGCATAACGCCCATCTTTTTACCCATCATTACACTTTCAAAGGTAATGTTTTGAACAAGAAGTAGTCTTATTTATGTTTTTACATTCATTTTTATCTTTGTTGCAGTGTTTGTTTACACACTTGTGAATTTGGGCAAAATCAATGTTCACAAAAGCTATTTGAAAATCGAGCCTAAATTTATAGCTTTCGAGGTATTGAATCCAAAAATATTCTAGTATAGATTTTGCTCAACTGCAAAATGCAATATATGGTATTTGTAGAGCCTCATGGTGAGTATTCATATTTTTTCCATTACCTTGAGGCTTTTTCGAAAATGTTTCTTGATTTAACGTAAATTACCAGATGGGAGATGGAAGAAATGCAAAAAAGTGCACAAGAAGCGATTGAAGCCCATTTTTCAACAATAGACCCATTCATTATCTATCCAAAAATTTATCTGACATGCTTGACGGACTTCTATGGGCGAGGAAATTACTTACAAGATGCCTCAAATAATTTAATGAGTTATATGAGTAACTGGCAGAAATACATACACTTTGTGTTAAATCCATGATTTACCTGAAAATCACAGCTTCACTCAAGTATTACACTTACTCGATAAAATCTACAATGCTCCTTTGATGTTTAAATTGGAAGATACTGCATCGTTATAAATGCAAAACATTCTAATGTAATTATCTGCGTAGTATTTCAAAGTAAGGCAGGTGAAATAATTTAATGCTTTCAAATTGAAAGAAGTTTTCTGATACAGAATTGTAAAGTGTATATCATTTTTACACAGACGTATATTTAGCGCACTCTTGACAGATTTACAACTATGTCATAATTGTGAAAATTTTTGTTCGCGCATCCTTTCACATATTCACTGTTTACAGTGATATAGTTTTTTTTTCTAAACACATACTGACATGTTAGTCTATGAAACGATAAAATTCGGGTCATGATATAAATATTTAAGTTTACTTAAAATGAAGTTAATTTTACTCTTTGTCATTGTGATTATTTGTATTGGCATTATTTTTTCAATAAATAAACCTGTTAAAAGACCATCGTTAAGTTATAATGTCATAATAACTAATATTTGCGTTTAAACCGAAAATGAAGCTAAAACGAATATTGCTGATAAAATTACTTTAGAATATGTTTCTATACAAAATTAGATAATGGAAGAGTATGGCGCTTTGGGTATGCTACTATTAATATCCTTGTCCTAATTATATTCCAAAATTGCAAAGAAGTGGAAAAAGATCTATTTCCTACCAGTTTTTTTCGTTTTCTTTAAACCAGCTGTACAAACGGATTTATTGACACGTTTTTAAGAATAGTCTTCTAATCTATTTGATCTTGAAAACGATTGATGTTTGACGCACTTCTTAGTTTAAGAGAAACATCTCTAAATGGCTTTTAATTCTAATTATATTCTTTAATTGTTTCGAAATTATGGAGATAAAATGATCACACTGCTGATGTACAACAATGCACAAAAATATTTCGTGATGATGATATATATAAGATGCTTGAAACTATGAATTCTCGAAAGTTTTACTTTACCCCACTTTCATTAAAGGTACGGACTTAATCTTTATTCAATTTAAAATGTGATGTTACCTCAATATATCCGTGTTGCTGTTGCAGTTTATGTTTAGGACAAATCTCACTAAGATAAGTTAAAAATTCATACTAAACTCACAACGCCTCAATGTACTAAATTATACGTTTTTTAAATGAACCCAAGATCTTAAATTAATTAAGAGCGGTCGCGCACTGCTAGGGCGAGTGTTTAAAATGTCTATGGATGGTCTTGATATGTCTCGCCTTAATTGACACTCATCAGATACAAATTATGACAGCAATAAACATGACTGTTAAACAGATATCTAAAATTGAAAATTTTTTAAGCATTAAATAAAAATAAATCATTGCTAATGTTACTGTTAAATAAATTCATGCATTTAAAGAATATTTTAAAGGGCTGTAAGGCAACAGGGATACTGCGATAAGTATGAATGGGGGAAATGCTGGAATAAATAAAATCAAAAAGAGAGATAAGAGTATAGGCGTGGAAGAAGTACGAAGTGCAATAAAAAGGCTTAAAAATGGGAAGGGTGCTGGAGTAGATGAAGTTATAAGCGAAATGCTAAAGTATGGCGGTATGCGACTAGGTGAATGGTTGTGCAAACTATTTCATGCTTGTGTTCAATTAGCAAGAGTTGCAAAGGGAGAGTGACATGATTGTGCCTCTGTACAAAGGCAAAGGTGGTAGATATGAATTCAAGAACTATAGAGCTATAAGTTTATTAAGTGTAGTTGGGAAGGTATTTGGCAGAATTATAATTGACAGAGTTCGCATAAACATTGAAAGGAAGATATGGGATGTACAGGGTTGGTTCATGCCTAGGCGAGGGTGCGTGGATCAAATGTTTAGTCTGCAGCAAATAGCCGAGAAGTGTTTGGATGTTAATGAGAAAATGTATTGTACATTTGTGGATTTAGAGAAAGCGTATGATAGTGTGAATAGATGCAAGTTATGGGCAACTC
>JAHWXV010424788.1:0-12155 GCA_024586415.1 Phrixothrix hirtus
CACACACACACACACACACACACACACACACACACACACACACACACACACACACACACACACACACACACACACACACACACACACACACACAGGGTGTGCGAAATTCAAGGAGCAACAGCAGACATATCTTAATATGCGCGACGAAAAACGCTTATAAGCTATATATGTAAATTGCGTAGTTTTCAACCCGCCCATGCATTTTAACTTGATATGCTGTATTAAACAAGAAATGGCTGATAAATTAAACATCTTTGGCCAATGATCAAAGTTTTATTTACTTCCTTAAAATTTCTAGTGGTATGTTAATTGTGCAATTTTATAAAAATTTTTAAAAAAACCAAGATTTTTACTTAATATATACAATTTTTGAATACGGACTCATTTTTAAAATAACTTTTACTTTTACAAAGCCGACGATTTTTTTTTGACAAATATCTTGATATTATTAATACTTGCACTGTCTTGTGTTGTGTATAATTGAAATGTTGTGGAAATAGTTAAAAATCTAAATGGCAATAAATTTCAAAAAATTTTGCGTAATTTGTATGAAGTAAAAACTGTATTCGTACAAATTGATGTAAATGAAACTTGTCATTTGAAGATATTTATCAAATAAGTTGATAATAGTTAATGTGCACATAATTATAATTAATAATAATAGTGTTTTACTACATACAAGAAAACTTAAATGATTTAAAAGATCTGGCGATCTTGACTCGAAAAAGTGTTCTAATAGTAAAGGTAACATGATATTTTGTCAACAAAACCAAAGTCGTATTTATGTTTTTAAATACATTTCACAGTAAAGAATATACAGGCCTGTATCCATAACAGATTTTACGCGAAAATGTACAAAATTTTTTTCTAAATTAGGTGTATGTTCACAAAGGACTTGGATATCTGTGTGTTAAATAACGAATTTTGAATCTCGGACACCCTGTATATGCCGTATGTGGCAATTTTAATTACATTAGAATAATTAAATCTCAACTGCCAGCACACATTCACGATACTCCGTCTTTAACGAATCAAAACACGTTTCCTATCAACTAAACAAATTGTCGCACTCATCTCGACATATTAGTTAATCTTTTCCAAAATCCCTAACCTCTAAAGGCCGTGGCTTATAATAATCAAATTGGTCTAGAACATACTTTATTATACTACTAACATTAATTAGTATTCAGTGTAATTATGTTAAGGCAATTGATATCTTTAACGGCGAAAGAAATTGCTACAATAAAAATAAAAGTATATCTGTTTCAACTAAATATTTTTAAGCGCCTTGTATAGATGATTCGTAGGATTAGGTTATTTAAATGATAGGAATCTACATAAAACTTAATTGTTGAACACCTACTGTTAGTTTTTATTTAATTCGTATAAAAATATATTTTATTTTACTGACAAGTAGGTATACAAAATAATAAATAATTTCAAAATTGTTCAATATCTCAACATAATTGATTGTACTGATTGAAATAGTAACGCCTTTATTTTATCATTATAGAATTATCTAATTAATCAGTAAAGCTAATGGAATATAAATGGAAAATTTTTAGAGAGAGAAAATCTGGTGTAGGAAGTTATGAGCACACACGAACTTATTGGAATGCATCGTGCGTTCAATAAATGGAAGCTTATAAGTTTTTGCAATTTAACCTTGTTTTTCTTAATTACACTAATGTTTTTTAAAACATGAACTTTATATTTATGTACTGCTTGTATCAAAAGCCTTAGAATGGACTAATATCTTCAAAACAATAAAGATACAACTTTTAAATTTTGGAAACTGCTATTATCCAAAAATATCTATATTTTTGCTTAATGAACTCTTTTATTCTTTAGGTGGGAGGCATGTAAAGTAAGGTAACTTAAAGAGTTTGAAGAGCAACATTTATATGTAGACTGGTTCATTACAAATGCCTTACAACGAAAAAGTGTTTGCCGAAAATTCCAACTCGTTAGCTCAATTTTAGTCAGTTACATGTCATTAAAGTTTTTAATGAATACGTTTTAACGAAAACATTTCCAGTTTTAAACGCATATCAAGTTGTTTTAGGTTTTTCATATCATCTTTATAAAGCTTGTATATGAATACAAATTAATTTAAATTGCAAGTTTTAATATTATAGATTGAATAAGTGAATGACAACGAAATTAATTTCGTCTGGCAGATAACTGAAATAAAAGTTATCTATAGTTCTTGCTGTTGTTCTTTGTTTAGTGTTAATTATTAATTACTGCCATTCTTTGTTTTTTCAACCATCAAGTAGTACGTGTGCATGTTTTTTACACTTGTAAAACTATGGTTTGAATAAATGAAGATAAGTTGGAAAAAGTTCTATTGTATGCGCAATGACACTGAAATTATACTGTAACCATAAAATTATTCAAGGTAGTTTATCTAGACCGACAGTTAAAACAGAAGTTTTGAAATTTACCACAACTTTAGGCACTTGTCACAACCATCACCAAATAGAGTTGTAAAATTCTTGAAACGTTTTCGTTAGTTAAAGTCGCTCTGGATGTTTTAAATCCCTAGTAATCATCCATAGTCTTGGAATACAAATAATTTTTAATAGTAATTAATTAATTTATTGATCATCTATAGGTTTTAAATGGGAGTAATCAACAAACGAATATGAAAAGTCAAAATTTCCTCCTTTAAAAGGCACGAGTTTTGATATCCACACTTATTATGTGTTTAAAAGGAGCTTGTGCTTTTAATCAATGTGTCCAGCAACACCAGACTGATGAGCCTCAAAGAGTGAAACCAGTGGTATACAGGTGGCTGCGACCCGTTGATTGAAAGTATAAACTTTTATATGTCGACCTAGTTTGTAGGTTATACAAATTTTGTGGTGAAAAATCGTGTAACTGTTCATTTATTTATATTTTAATGACAGTTTTAAAGCTTTACACTTGTGCCAAATTATTCAAAATTTCCGTTTCTTGTAAGAGGAAATTGCGACTTTTCATATTCATAAGTTTATTCATCATTTTTCTTATTTATAAATAGTTAATAATTAATATCAGGAATAAGTGGAGTATGTTTTATTATTTTTTATTTAAATTGCAAAATCTGAAACGACGTAGCAAATGTTTTTTGGACAATAATAGTTCGTATGTTAAATTTTCTGATGATACCTAATAATTATTAAAAACGTAATTACACCATATTGTGTAGTACATTTATGAATTCAAAATAAAAAATCTGGTGTGAGACAACACACGACTTTCTCTTACGTACATAGATATAAAAATATGCAAATGTTCTCAAATAATTAAAATACTATTTACGTTCATTTTGGGAACGATAATTGTAATGTCCACCTATCCAAGTTACTGGACACGTAACACCCTATTTAACTCCAGAGATTTTCTCTCAAAACGCGCTTCAACGTATTTTTTCAAGAAAACCTCTAAGTTCGCGTAAAAGGATGTCAAGAACCGTAGCACGTTTCAAAACAATTGTTAAAAACGTTTTCGAGAAAATCGCAAAAAACTTAAAAATCGCAAGAATAAAGTGGTACTTCCGGTCATTCCATTTTAACTAAATTTTTGCTGTCTAATGTACAGAAGATATAAAACATAAATATAATTTTTGATTTTCATATAATGATTACTTTTTGAGATACGTTGTTCACAACTAATACTCCAAGTACTACCGGTTACTCGATTTTCAAAAATTTATTAGAGAAATTTCTTGCTTAGTATAAAACTAAATTAAGTATTTAAGAAATATATTAAGTTTAAAAAAAATCGTTATAGCCAATTTCAAGAAAATCGTGAAGATGAAGAATTCTGAAAGTATCTAAAAATGACAGAAATAAAGTGGTACTTCCGGTTATTCGATTTTAACCAAATTTTTGATTTTTCAGACAAAGGCGATTACGGCCCCAAATGTAAATTTTCATTTAGTTAGGACTATTAGTTTCATAGTTGTATTCAGAGCTAACAGTGAAAGTACTTCCGGTTACTTGAGTTACAGAAAAATTTATGAGTAACTGCCTAGATTATATGAAAGGGTCTCAAATGCTTAAGAAATAAAATACATTTTAAAAACATCGTCATAGCCGATTTTGAGAAAATCTCGAAAAACGAAAAATTCGGAAAATATCTAAAAATGATAGAAATAAGGAGGTACTTCCGGTTATTAGATTTTAACCAAATTTTTGATTTAGCACACTGAAGTGATTGTAACCTTAAATATGAATTTTCATTTAGCTGGGGGTTGTTAGTTTCATAATTATTTTATTCAGACTTAACGGCGAAAGTACTTCCGGTTACTCGACTTACGGACAATTTTGTGTAAAACCGCTTAGAGTATATGAAAGGGAATTACATTTTTAAGAAATATAGTAATTTTAAAAAAAATCGTTCTACCGATTTCGGAAAAATCTTAAAAAACCGAAAAATGACAAGAGTAAAGTGACACTTCCGTTCTTCCGATTTTAGTGAATTTGTTGCGGTCGCGTCCGACTCTTGGATAGAAACTCAAATATAAAATTTTGTTATTCTAGGACTTATGGTTTTTGAGTTATCGTGGTCATAGACATACACACACAGCGCGCGCGCGCGCGCACGCAGACCTATTTTCAAAAACATGATTTTCGTACTCAGGGGACCCGAAAACGTGTATTTTCACTAAAATTTCGACATCGAAAATTTTGGTCGAAAACAATACTTCCTTTTTAACCTATATTTTATATAGGGCAAGAGAAAGTAAAAAGGCTTTTAAAATTCAACATTAGAAAATAAAGACCTTATTTTAAAACAATATAAAGTTAATAATGGTTGCTCGAAGACGAGACACAAATAAGTAATTTCTTAGCGAAATCTTTAGGTTCATTGAAAGTTGCTAGCAAATAAATCCTTATTAGTTTCTTTCTAATTTTAATACAGAATTAAAAATTTAAAAATCAGGTGTATCAAAATAACTCAAAAACGAATTAAAATTTCTTTGGGCGAACGAATTCAATGATCTACTTAATAATTTAAAACAGCTTTTACAAAATCGGACTGTGTTCTTAATCAAAAATACTCGTAACTCACAATTATATATGCCGTAACATAAATTCGTAAACTTGTACATATACTTGTACATATACCGTAGCTCCAAGCTAACTGACTTAAAGCTTTAACGAGAAGCCTAGGGAAAAAAGACCGTTGATGTATTAAAAAAAGCATGATCTCTCGAAAGGGGTGTTCTGCAATTGAAGAATAAATTACATTTTATTACGGCCGGAAAATCCAAAATATTTATTTACTAAGGAATGTTATAAACATTAGCGCTTACTATTTATTAAGTACGAATTTATAGAGGTTAATAATTTTTTGATTAAAACATCAAAATAATTTTGAATATGTATTAGTTTGAAGTTTAAATAGAAAAGAATGCATATTTTGAAATAAAACTTACATTTTAATTAAAATAAATTGGTATATAGATCATATATACAGTGTGTTTCACATGAACGAAATTAATTGAATATTTTAAAGTGACCTAAGGTAAACGGTGATATTACATTTTATACCTTCGTGGATCTATTTTCCTTTTAAAAAAGCAATGAGGTTTGCAAATGGTAGAAGTCTGATCAAATAGAATTTTGTGACAATGCAGACTTGGAAATATATTTTCATTTATGGATGGAACGCCCATGAGAATAGGGAGTAAAATTCTGAATATATCTTTGAGTGACAATGATTTTGGGAAATTTTATGTTTCTATTGTCTGAAGAAGTTTTATTTTGAGAGCGTAGGTGTCGACTGATCTCCTTGTGAATAGAGAAACAGGATAACCATTGTTAACAAGTCGTTAGATGATTCAGTTCCTTGTTGAGAATATCGGGTGAAGATCTATCGATAATGTACGACAGAAAGTGTTTGAGAGGAGTGGTGATGTAAACCGACTAGTAGCTATTTATCACTATGAATAGGTTTTTATTAAACAGAGTAACAAAAACACCTAGGAATGAAATGGAACCGTTAGCTGAATTTTATGTCTGGATAAAGACTGCTTAAATGATCATGAAATACTCAGATATTGAAGTCAATAAGGCCAAATACTAAATGTGATTCTGACAACATCCTGCTTGATGCAGCTTCTTACAAATATGAGCGAGATGTTGCATGTAGTCAAAATTTGACACGGTTGGTTACTGGTAAGTGTTTTTCTTACATTTCCAAATGTAACCGATAAAAGTCTTGAATTTTGAAATGAATTTTAGACATGTGCATTTAAATTGAAAAATAAGAAATAGTTTAGGGCTGTTTCAGAAGCAAGAGCAGTACTTTACAATTCAGACGAAGTTGTTTCTTATTAATAACAACAATGTGAAGGATAAAAACATACTTGCAAAAATGTGATAAAGTATATTTTTCAGTATCGTTTTTGTTTAATACATCTAAGCGTTCCTCAAATTTGCATGTTTTATTCTACACTGTTTATTTAATACGAGTAGCTTTCTTGCATATTCGCACTCTCGATATAAACGGAATCTTATTATGAAGAGAAACAGCTAAATTTCATTTACCAAGTATAGGTTGTTCGCCGAAATACTTTCACAGGGCTTAAAAATAAACACTCGATTTCCCAACAAACACAACGCGACGTCACAAAGTAAATGCGTTTATTTCGTTAGTAAAACCCGTTCTACTACATAGTCAAAAAACTTTATATAATAACAACTACAAATGGAAATAAAAACTACAATATTAACTTACCTTATAACGTAGTCGCCATTAAGATCTAACAGTAAGTACTTGTTTAGGCATAGCAGCAGTTTTGTTACACCGTAGTCAAAGAACCCTGCCGCCAGTCCGTTGAACTAAGTAGTGATACGATTTTTCAACTCCTCGTCGTTAGCCATTCGCTTTCCTCTTAGAAATTCTTAGCTTCGGAAGAAGATAGAATCCCCAAGGTTCAAGGTCGGACTGTAAGGGGAATGGTCCAACATTCCTCGCTCAGTAGCGCAGCTGTTATTGTGGTCCAGTGTTGTCGTGAAGCAAGTAGACGGTCCTTGATAGTTTATTTCAGCTATGGTTTTGAATGACCCGTCTGAAGTTAGTGAATGTTTCATGGTACACTTCTGCGTCTATTGTCACTCACTGGGGCAGAAAAATTACTAAAATAATACCTTTTCAAACCCAGCAGGCATGAGTCTTTTGGTTGACGGAGTGTGCTTGAATTTTCGTCGGTGAGTTGTAATGATGCCAATCAATGGTGTATAGTGACAGATCAAGGTTTCATCAATGTGGATCAAAAATATATCACCTTCTCTCTAATACTTCTCTAAAAATGACAAAAAATGTGCCATAAGCTTTGTTTTGTGCTCTTTTGTAAATATTTTGGGCACTCATCGTACACAAATCTTTATTCATTGAAATTTTTCAGTAGCAATGATATAAAACATGGATCACGATACTTAATGAAATCACATATGCAATTATCAATAACAAACCGTCTGTTCTCACGAATGTGGTAGTCGGTTTGTCGTATTAAATCCTCAGTGATGATAGTTGCCCTCTCAGACATTTCTTCATCACGTACGTTGGTCCTTTCTTCATTAAACCATCTTCGCCACCTACGAACATTCTCATCGTTCATAGCACTGCCTCTATGCCAATGAATTTCAGTTGGGCGACCTATTTTTGCATTCAAAAATCTAATTACAGCACGGACTTCACAGTCAGTGTAATTTCCAATCAACATGGCGATGAAAAATGTATTATAAACAAACAACCGGTTCACGCAGCGACTTAAAATACATTGTCTGCCTAGCGGTAGGTCACCTGATGATACCCAACCTTGTAACACTTTTTGGCAAATATCTGTGCGGTCTTGATGCGCAAACGGTTCTTACTTTAAAAATTACTCTCATAGTTAGTAATATCGCATGGGATGAATGGTCAATGATCTACTAAGTGCAGTGGTATATACACATGCGCGCGCATAAGGTAAACAAACCGACATTCCAATATACATGATTTTCTTAAGGCACGTATATCACGTATGGATTTCGCAAGCTTTGAATAGTTTGATTCTGTTAGTGCATACCTATTTATTGTCAACTCATACGTACAGCTTCTATTAGAGATTTTCGTTTCGATCTGTAAAAATGCCTTGTGAAAGTGAAGCTAAATAGGAAAATCTAACTTTCTTTATAGGCAAATGTTTGAAATCAAATGGTAAGGTAGCGCTAAAATTTTATTTTGTTTAATTAGATACTATTTTCACGTTTACTTTGACAGTGTTAGATATTTCTTGATTTATTTAAATTCTCCGTTTCAATTTTTGTAAGTTATGAAAATTGGCTTGTTTTTAAAAATTTCCTACCCCATGCCTGTATAAAATTCTTTGTCGTTTATTTTCATTAAAAGATATTCTGTTAGTAAACCTACGTTTTTAATTTAATATTTGTTATCAATCCTCTAGACAGAAAAAGATAGGAATGGGAAAGATATACGTTATCTTAAACAGTTCTGCGATAAGGTTTAACACGTTGAAAAAGGGTGTGACTATGTTCTAACTAGAATTGTAACATTCGATGATAGAAGAATGTCGAGGCAAGTTTTAATCAATCATAACCCTTTTTTTTGTTTACTAATGTTAGTTTCGTTTTGGGAAATATACTTTTTCTGTTCGTTCTGGTCTTTTTAATCGCCGGACGCTCAACGCGGCGTTTCGGACATGATAGATTTCTCTTGTAATTTCGTCGTTCGTTTATACTGGTCAGCTTCCGTTGGTACTAGATTCCTACATATGGGGTCGATCTTCCAGTCACCTTCAACTAGGCGTATAGGTCAACTAAATATGATAGTCAAACGGCAATGATGTAATTTGGCGAAACTTATTATCATTAATTGCAATTTTTATCTAGTTATATTTATCATTATATTTTTTACGTTTAACTTCTGGAAATATCTATTGTATGTATGTAGAAGAAATCTAGCACGTTTAAGTAGTCTATATGAGTTGAATTGTCTTCTATCTTGTTTTTTTTATCGCCTAACGTAATAGTTTATTGAATAACTCCGAAACTTAAACTGTTTTATACCTTTCGCATACTTAATCTACGAATGTAGATTAAATTTAAATGAATCTCTTAAAATTAATTTGAACAGTTGAATTGTAATCGACATTTATTTCAAACATCATATAACATTATTAAAAGTTATAAGTGTTTTCAAAGTATTATGTATAATCCCTATTTGTAAGACGAAAAGGCTGTTAATTTAGTTTAATATTACAAATTTATCTGCTCGTGTACTTACTATATGTAAATAGTGTCCATTACGTATCGAATCGTCATATTTTACTGCAGTGATGCGTGAACACTGTAATTCACATCGTTGATGAACCGATTAAAATGTAACTCATGATTAGTAAAATTTGATTAAGATCTTAAATAGTTAATTAGTTGTCTCAACTGTCCTTAACGTTAAATTAGTTCTTTAAAGCTTTGTTCTATTTAGTTGCTTATATAATTAAATCTTTAGGGTCCTTCCAATAATGAATTGGTAAAATCTTGCAACATAAATTTAGATATTAGCTTCAATTCGTTTTTAAATGTTATATTTTTATCAACATGTGAGTTCGTAATGTCTTACTGCGATAACAGTTTAACTTTTAAATCAATTTAAGTAGTCATATTTGATTAGATATGATTTCTAATCAAATAACTTAGCTAAAAAAGAAGATCAATGATGAACTCCTCGTGAATTAATTCAAATCACGTACGATTCAACATTAGAAAAATTAAATAAATTTATATTTATTTCAATTTTCTAAAAATTTTCTGACTTAAATAGTACATAACAGTATGTTAAACATAGACCGAACAGTTTCCTAAGTAATAATAAAGGATAACTTGAGAAATAATAAACCTTAAGCAAATATAAAGGTTACGTCCGCGAAACAAGCATAAAAATTTCAAAGTTAGTGAAATACACTAAAGTTCGGATGTGCCAAGACGAATTCGTGTTAATAAAGGAGTTAAGGGTTTTAAAATTATAAAACTAAAAAAATTTAAAAGAGCTACTGTAAAGTTAAATTAGACGCAAACCCAAGGCATTACTCGAAGAACTGCATAGGGCCAAGATAGCCGTAAGAGATTCAATGGTTGCAAACTTAACACGAACTAAGATCAGTTTGAAATGCAGACACCTGATGTGCCCTACCAACCTAGAAAGGAAAGCAGCAGAAAATTTATAAACACCCTTGAGACCGAAAATTTAACATCTGATTCTTGAAGTGCTGGCGTAACTTACCATGCGACCACCACCAGCGGAAAGTTCATCATTACTTCGAAATATAATCAGACGGTGGAAATAGATTAAATACTCACACAAAACACATAAATCAAGACTTTAAAGTGAATTCTGCTACAGCACGAAGCCTTTAAAGCGATTACTAAACCAAACGTAATTGAAATTAAAACAGTTCGAGAGTATGCTGGGTGTTAGCGCGATTTTAAATCGGTTTGCAGGAAGGGAATCCTAGTTAACGTGAAAATAAAGAGCTCATATTACTTACAGCCTCAAAGTGGAAACACCAAATTTTGTATGGAAGGATTTCGAGGTCCATGACGAAGAATACTGACACAAACAAAAAATTAGCAGTATATATATTATTTACTCCAAAATAATATAAGCAAGAATTTATTAAAACATATAAAATCCAACTAGAAGAAAAATTAAGAAATTGAAACTTTTATTTTAAAATTGAAATTCTTTTACGACCTAAGGTTACTTCAGATGTGGTCAGTAATTGAACTAAGTTGTTTACATTTGTTTGACCTGCATCCCAGGTAGTTCCGAAAAGGTATTTGTATTCTCATTCTTAGATAAATTAAATAAACTTTATAACGAATTTATATTCAACCTTTCAGGTAAAAATAACAGAACTAGAAACTCGTTCTGCAAAACGGTCTTTGATCCCTAGGATCATAATAAATTTTGGTTACCCAAAGCTACAACCAGTTCTCGCTTTAATTAAGGAGAATTAATTAATTTTTAAAGGGTAATTACTCAATCTACCAAAAGGAAACCAATATTCTGTTATTGAAATAGTTTTATTTATGTTATTTACTTTTACTGTCTTCTTTGAAATACTAAAATTTACCAATCGTTAATATACGGATATTTTAGTTAAAACCCTTTAGATTTATTATGTCATCCTTTTGTAGGGACTGGTCGAAAAGTTTCGACTAAAAACTTCATATATGCATTGTAAATTTCAGGAAATATTATTTTAATTAGGTAGGATTTCTCTATTTAACTACAGCATGTGTTCGGTAAGTTATTTAACGTAGGCATTCCACAAACAATGTGGTGCTTTTTACTTTCTCTTACCTATATGGAATATAGTATAGAGAAAGTCATGTTTTCGGTCAAAATTTTCGATATCCAGTTTATAGCGAAAATCCACGTTTACAGGTTCAATGAGTTCGAAAAACATGTTTTTAGAAATTGGTCTGTACGTGCGCGCGCGCGCGTGAGTGTATGTGTGTGTATATGTGTATGTGTATGTGTATGTGTGTGTGTGTGTGTGTGTGTGTGTGAGTGTGTGTGAAAGTGTGTGTGTGTGTGGGCGCGCGCATACGCGCGCGCGTCTACATAGTTGTTAAAATATCTCGAAAACCAACCATCGTAGAAAAGTGAAATTTTATATATAAGTTTACTCCGCTTTAGTACTTCTGTGTAAGAATTTCGTTAAAATCGAATTACCGGAAGTGCCACTTCATTCTTGTGATGTTTGGATTTTTTTCAATTTCTTCGAAAACGGTTTTAGCGATTTTTTTTAAACTCGCCACGTTTTTTGCACCTGTAATGCTATATATTACATGAAATAATTGGATTCTCTGAGAAAATTCGTTGATGTGAGTTATTGAGAAAAATATCTATAGTCAAGCAAGGTTTTGTCTGGCGAGTAACTTGGATGGATGGCCATTCCAATTATCGTCTTCAAAATAAAAGTAAATTAATATTTTAATGATTTGTGTGTATTATTTACATACTTAATTACTTTTTATTTAAATCTATAATTTTTTTGCTTTAAATGAGCTCAAAATTTAATTATAAAACTCTTAGTACATGTATAAAGGAAATTATGAATGGACGAATTATTTATGCTTTTAAATTAATTT
>JAHWXV010424928.1:0-11195 GCA_024586415.1 Phrixothrix hirtus
ATAATGTCCTCCTTGGACTAAAACTCTTGTATTATTAATTTCTAATTTAATCTAATTGCGTGGCTCAATCATAACTGTCTTATTTCTACAACAAAAAATTGATATTTAAGCGCCATGGTACAAGCACTTTCCTGCATAAACACCTACAAACAATAAATCACAAATCAGCATCTATACAAGATTAACGTAATTGTTTGGACTTCAGAACCTTCCCAATATTTATATAACTAAACATATACTCGTATGTATCATATTAATGGAATTTCGTCCAAGAGTGTATACTTAATGTTGAAAAATAATTAACATGTACAACACAACCATTTTTAAAGTATTTTTTATACCGCGTACGACAGGGAAACGGAAAATTCTATAGCTCGGCTCAATCAAATGTTGCTCGTAAGGAATCGCTGGAAGTAATGGGGTAATTAGTGGCGATAGAACGATGGTCAGATAAGCAGCGTTCTATAAAGGTTGAGATTTTAATACTGCCATACAGCGTTTATTTCTTGTCGAATTTAATATTTCTCGTCGCAGTAGTCCACTATCATCCCATGTAATTAACAGCTGGGCGAATACATCTGACGAGACTGGTTCAGCCCTAAAACAGAAGCCATCTGGTGCAGTAAAAGCTATAAGAACTTTAGAAAATGTACAGGGCGCCCGAGAATGTTTTCCTTATTTTTAACAGGAAAAACTCAGTTAATAAAAGTCGTGTACACTTTAAATAACTTTTATTCATAGTTACAAAGAAGGGTAAATCATTTATGGAAAATAACATTATTCAGGTATGCCCCCTTCGTGCCGTTGCACCTCTTCAAGGCAATATCGAAAATACGCCATAACTCGTCGATATAGATCTGGAGTAAATGCTTGAATTTCCTGTCGAATTTTGTCTTTTAACTATCTCAAAGTTCTGGGTATTTCATAATAGACTTATGACTTGAGATAACCCCATAAAGAAGTCCATGGGTGTTAAATCGGCACTTATGGCTGGAAAATTAATCTCTCCCCATTCGAGATAACTTTTTCGAGGAATAATTGACTAACGCCTTCCATAGAACCAAGTGTTTTATCGAAACCAACAAAACTATCGAGTTCGGGCATGAAAAAGTTTTGGAGCATATTGCTGTATCAATTAGAAGTAACCGTGAGCGTTGTGCCATTTGCATTTGCGAAAAAGTAGGGTCCAATGTTGCTAGACGCGCTCACCGCCGCCCAAACAGTAACTTTAGGAGAATGAAGAGGCCTCTCGTGTTTCTCTTTAACGTGTTCACTAGACCAGTATCGGCAATTTTGTTTATTGACACACCCGTCTAAATCGAAATGCCTGCGTCATTGAAGACATGTTATTAAAGTTTTCGAAGTTTTCCAGTAATGTTTTTGCAATAACAGCGCCTATCGGATAGTCCTCCACGTTCCAATTCAAAGCTGGCACGATTTGTGGATTTTATAAGGATGAAATTTTAAATCTTTCGCCAAAATGTCGTGAACTATTATTTTTGGTAGATTTAAGACCGCTGCATGTTATCTTACAGATCGGCGAGGTGGACACCTCACTGCCTCGCGAACACGTTGCACATTTTCAGGCGTTGTTGGTGTCTTGAGTCGACCAGAAGGTTTTTTGTTTATGGTGGTGTCTTCTGCTTTAAATTTCCTAATTCAATATCTAATTAATTTGGCTGAAGGGGCTTGATTGTGTTTATGGAGCTGATAATGAGCACGAAACATTCGACGGACTGTAATGAAAGAACGATTGTTTTCGTGAAACGATCTTACGCAAAACGCATGTTGTTCACCGCTAAACCGCTCCATTGCCACTGACTTTCCAGCCAGTAACCGTCCCTTATAAACTGTTTTGCAGTATGTACCCCGACTAGAAGTAATTACTCCCGATCTATGTCGACGAGTTAGGGCTCATTTTCGATATTGTCTTGAAGAGGTGCAGCGGCGCAAAGGGGCACACCTGGATAATGTTATTTTCCATAAAAGGCTTTCCCTTCTTTGCGAATATAAATTAAAATTATTTCAAGTATACATGACTTTTATTAACTGAGTTTTGCCTGTTGGAAATAAGAAAAACTTTCCCAGGCACCCTGTCAAACTTGTCAGGGCTGCGAATGAATACAGTACAAGACGTTTTGCATAATGTCAGGCTGTAGTTCTTCGTATGTCTGATAAATCGCTTGGAAGAAACTTACATATTGATCTGCGATTTTACCTTTACAAGACTCAAATTGCGCAATAATTAAAAATAATGATTTATTAGGTTGGTCGAATGTTTGCGGTCAAATGCTGACCATTTTTTAGAATAAACGCATAATTAACTTGTTTGTGTCTGACGACGGCCATCTTCGTTTAAGCGCGTACGTGAATAAACAAATACATCTGTATTGAGCAGTGCAAAACTCTATAGAAGGACAGCAGAAACTCTATATGGTAGCCACCTCTTCGTTGGGCATAATTGGTCCATATTTGTTCGAGGGCGACAATCCCCGCACGTGACATACCTCAACACGTTACATCCATATATGTGCGACTTTAGTAACGCTGAAATTAGCAGGATTTCCCGACGTCAACGCAAACACATGGTTTCAGCATGCTAGAATATCTATGGTTGCTATACGTGAGCTCTTCCCACGGTATGTCATATTTAGGAGCGCAGATATCAACTGATAGCTGCTATCACCAGATCTCAGCTCTTGTTTCTTGATATTGAGATATCTAAAGATAAGTACCTTTGAAAATCATAAAATACAGATGAGCTGAAAATGACAATCAGAAAGGACATAAATTTCAGTATAAATGTAACAGTTGTCACTTAGATAATGTCATATTTTACTAGTACAAAGGCTACTTTTATTCTTCAGTATGCTGTAATGTTTGTTGACTGATTATAAATCTACTTCATGGTGTTACATTTCCAAAACTTTGCGTTTCCCTGCTGTACCTTTTATTTTCTCAGTAGGTTTAATGGTAATTGATATATCGGGTGTTAATTACGGTAAAAATTCAAGAAATTGTTCCCTGGACTATTCTGAGAATATTTTGTCATTTAATGATTTTTGAAAAACCCTTTTTTCGAAGATACAGGGCGAGAAAGATTTCAGGCAATAACAACATTTTATTACAAAAATTACATGTCAAGTTTCTTAATCTACAATAACTGTTGTAAATGATTACCCCAGCTAGGATACAAGAATCCAATCGTCTCCTTATTGACAGCTGAACTCTTTCAAAAACACCAAGGTCGTTTATTATTGAATTACGCCCAGTGTGGTTGCTCGAGAGTTTTTAACAGCGACATACGGAGATCGCTGGATTGGTTGAGGTGGACCTGACTTATGACTTGCTGGATCCTCGGACTTAAACGCCCTGAATTATTTCCTATGGGACAATTTAAAGTCATTAGTTTATTTTACTCCAGTGGAAAATGTGGAAGATTTAAAAAATCGGATAGTTGCTCAGTGTAATTCAACAAGAAACGACCCTGGTGTTTTTGAAAGAGTTCGGCCGTCAATGAGGAGACGATTGGATCCTAGCTGGCGGTAGTCATTTTCAACAGTTATTGTAGATTAAGAAACTTTACATGTAATTTTTGGTAAAAAAATGTTGTTATTGTCGAAAATATTTCTCGCCCTATATCTTTGAAACAAAGTGGCTTTACAAAAATCATCAAAGGACAAAATATTCTTAGAATAGTTCAGGGAATAACCTCTTGAATATTTTGCGAATGCTTAATTAACACCTTGTATAAATTAAGAAGGATTTTCGTGAATTATTAGCACTATAACACCAAGAGCTATAATTATTATTGTGTGCTGAATAATTGTTCTAATTAGTCTGAGAATATTAAGAAAAAACACGTGGAAGGGATTTTGTTAATTATTTGATATATATTTATAAATAGGGAATAATCAAAAGTGAAATGAAAGTATGTTTTTAATTTATTGCTGTATTGAACTAAAAAATTAAGTCTTTCATGAAATAGACATTTTCAAAAATGCAGAATGCTCACTTTAAGTTAATAAAAACTTCTGCAATAAATGTTACAACATTATTACAGCTGTATTTGACTAGAGCGGAAACAGAAAACTTAAGCAACGTTTTACCACAGCAAACAATGTCATTTATGTTAAAATTATGACATTAGCATTACATGTAGATAAAAATGGAATAAAAGAAGACTTTGTTGTAGGTTTTATATTTAATTAACAAACTGTACGTGCAGCAGCTGGCTTAGAGGTATATTATTTGCTAAATAGCTTCAAATGTTTAGATTACAAAGAACGACAAGTAGAAAATAGGGTTATTTAAATTTTAGAGAGGTATATTATATGGGGTATGAGTATTACTTCGGACATTTTAGTACTTTGTTGTGTAAGTCTTTGAAAATTATTTTATGTTACTCTATTTTAATACATTTTTGTGATATATAATTACTGGCTGCATTTTAATATCCATACCTAATTATACATGATGAATACTAGCCACAAGGTTAAATATGGTACCATGTTGCTAAATTAATTTGAGCAGACCGAATTCACCTTTATGTAAAATTTGGATATTAGAAGAATTTTCCTATGAAGGTAAGATAAAACGCGCTAAACCTGACCTCTTTTACTGAAGGTTAGAAAAGTATTTTCCATTTCCATAGTCTACCAAAACCACTTGTGCGTTCCTGAAAATTGATGCCATCACCTTGTCTGCTGATTTCATGTTCATATATTTCATTATTGTGGAGCTGATTAATCGGGATCTGTTTATTGCTTTGAATACATTTTTGTTTCTACGATATAGTAGTGAATCTAGGATTCATCAGTGGTAACAAATCACCCCATATAATAAATGAATTTATTCTTGATACATTTATATTCGAACATGTTTATGACTGGGCGTGAGCAAAAGCAGAATGCATCCTGGAGATATCTAAAATAACGTATTGTACTCACACATCCACTCTTTTATGACGCTGTAATTGGCTATTTCACTGAAATTCAGTTATCTCTCCTTCAAGACTTTGGTAATCACTTCAGATGTAATGCTGCAGTAGCATTAGCAAAGTCGGGGATGCCAAAGAAGTATCTTTGGCATCCCCGACTATGTTTAGACAGAATACTCGTGCGACCAAGTTTCAACATCACTCAATTGTTGACAATCGTACGTGAAAGGAAACTGTCCTTCGGTACACCCTTCATCTCTTCAGAATGATGTGGAATATTTAAGTTCTATCATTTGATAAATTGTATATACGAACAATATTTAGATCCGTGAAGTTAGCACGCCTATCAGAGGCACTAACGAAAACTATTCAGCCAATCGTTAGTGCCTCATTCAAAAAATTTGCGACACCAAGAGTTTTAGAAAAAACGGCAATTCAAAATGGTGTGTTAACTTCACGCTTCGTTGAAAGCACTAACGAAATTTTTTCCGCCAATCGTTAGTGCTTCGTGAGTGCTTCTTAGTGCCTTATTAAAAGAATTTGCCACACCAAGCGTTTTTGAAAAAACGACAATTCAAGATTGCGTGCTAACTTCACGCTTCGTTGAACGCAAGCACTAACGAAATTTTTTCATCCAATCTTTAGTGCTTCGTTAGTGCTTTTTAGTGCCTCATTTAAAAAATTTGCCACACCAAGCGTTTTCGAAAATTCACGCTTCGTTGAAAGCACGCACTAACGAAATTTTTTCAGCCTATCGTTAATGCTTCATTAGTGCTTCTTAGTGCCTCATCCAAAAAATTTGCCACACCAAGCGTTTTTGAAGAAACGACAATTCAAAATGGCGTACTAACTTCATGCTTCGTTGAAAGCAAGCACTAACAAAATGTTTTCAGCCAATCGTTAGTGCTTCGTTAGTGGTTTTAGTGCCTCATTCAAAAAATTTGCCGCACCAAGCGTTTTCGAAAATTCAAAATGGCGTGCTAACTTCACCCTTCGCTAAAAGCATTAACGAAATTTTTTCTGCCAATCGTTAGTGCTCTGTTAGTGTTTCTTAGTGCCTCATTAAAAGAATTTGTCACACCATGCGTTTTTGAAAAAAGACAATTCAAAATGGCGTGCTAACTTCACGCTTCGTTGAAAGCAAGCACTAACGAAATTTTTTCATCCAATCGTTAATGCTTCATTAGTGCTTCTTACTGCGTCATTAAAAAAATTTTCCGCACCAAGCGTTTTCGAAAAAACGACCGTACAAAATAGTGTGCTAACTTCATGGTTAATTGAAAGCACTAACGAAAATTTGTATGCTAGTTATTGGTGCTCAGTTAGTTTAATAAAATTATGAAAACACGTGTTTTTAGTTCTGTGCTATAAAAGTTAATTTTTTGAATCAAGATCAATTATGAAAGTTTCAACTATTTTCGCAGTCGTAAGGATATTTGTGTGGTGAAATATTTTCAATAAGATTAAGCGTTTAGACATACTTAAAATAGGTTTAAAATAGACCAAATAAATAAACAATAAAAATAATTATACTTAAATGGTGTAAATTAACAGTCACACATACAATTACTAACCATACGCAGCCCTGCTCAACTCTTCAGCTACCCCCGATTACTCGATTCACGCAATTTTCCTGGATACAACTAGAAGAAAAAATACAGGTATAAAAACACAAGTTTAGTCGATATATCGAATACTATTGATTTTACAAAAAACTAAGGACGTCATTGAATTTTACGTTAAAATATCTATAAGCTGCAGTTTTTGCCTTTTTAATATCATTAACCATTCACGAAATACGAGGTATGCTCCAAACGTGCAAATTTTCAAATTCGCCTTGTATCTCAAAACAAAGGTGGCTGTGAAAACATATCGCGAAAACCGCATCCCGCTGACTTTAAAAATAACGGAGATATCCCGTAATACCATCCAAATCTGGACATGCTGTACATAAAATATGCTACAAGCTCGTTTTCGAACTCATCCAAATTTTAAATTTAATTTTAAAATAGATTTTTAATGGAAAACACTATTTCGGGTCTCGTAAGTTCAAAAGTAGTGTTTTTAAATATTATACAGCCCGTGCGAGTGTATATGTGTTTGTTGTAAAAATAATACAAAAACAAAAAGTCGTAGAAAATCGAACTTTCATATTTATGCTTAATGCCTGCAAAAAGGACGCGTTATAATTTTTACCAAAATCGGTTAACCGGAAGTGCCATTATATGTATATTATTTTTCGGTCTTTAGGAATTATCTTGAAATTACTGTTACGATTTTCCCTTACTAGATTTCTTAGGGCGTTAGTGTTCTCTGATATATGCTAACCGTTTCCCTGAGAAAATTGCTAGAATCGCCTAATAAGAGGACCTCTATAGTGTAGTTAATAAGTTGGATGGATAACTGTTCAAAATATCATTTCTGAAACATATTTGAATAAATAACATCCTAAAACTTAAAATTTCATTTAAAGCTAACACAAAAAAATTAGGTGCTATCTCACACAAGATTTTTAATACATAAAAAACGCCCTCAAAATCTTGTTCTATTTCCAAGACCACTGAATAGGCACTTTTATATCTAAATCTACTTTCCTACATATACATTTCTAATGAGGCACTAAGAAGCACTAACGATTTATTAAAAAAATTTCCTTAGTTGCTGCTTTCAACGAAGCGTGCCATATTAAATTGTCGATTTTTCGAAACCGCTTGATGTGGCAAGTTTTTTGAATGATGCACTAAGAAGCACTAACGATTGGCTGAAAAATTTTCGTTAGTGCCTTTGGTAGGCGTGCTAACTTCACAGACCCACAATTTTTGGCTTTTACCATTGTACTCTAAAAATTATAAACTATGATTTGATTTTTTGTATATTTACAAATTCAATGGTCCATTTCGGTAAATTTCGAATGTGCTACATTTTGTGTCTTATATAATTGAATATAAAATTTTATCTAATCGAGATCAAATTGCCGAAAAGGATTTTAGAGATGGTCAAGATTCCTGCTGCCTTAACCATAATAAAACTCTGGGGAACGGCGACAAATTCTATTCACCCGTGCTCGTAAATGCATGGAGTACAGTGTGTATACATTATGAAGCTAACGGGAAAGGATGAGGAGCGAGTTTCCAACGCTGTAAAATAATTGAGATACATCAGGTAAGGAAATAAACCCCTACAGAAGAAACAGGTAAGATAGTAAAGTGGTAGCTCCACCAACTGACTAATATAGCTATGGACTAATGCTCTATAGTGGATACGTTCTATAAATGCCCAATCTTCATACGAATCAAACTGAAGAATGTAACAACAACAAATAAGACAAAAAAGGACAAGTTTTTGAATAAAGGATAGATTAAAAATGGTCACATGGAATGTAACAACGTTAGAAAATAATGAGCAAGAACTAAGTAGAATACTGAAAGTCAGGGAAGTTAACATTGCAATAATTAAATAAACTAAGAAGAATTTAAAATGCACTAAACAACGAGATCTTTATACTATGATGTACAGTGGAATAAATGAACAAAGAGAGCTGAATGCACAGTGGCAGTACTTATGTATCAAAAATAGAACAAAAATTAATATGATAGACTCACGGTAACAATAGAGTAATTACCGCATGCTTCAAAGTTGATAGAGGCAACCCAATGGTAGTCGGGAAGAAGCAATAAGAAAACAGTTAGAATAACTGCATGAACAACTGCAAAAAGAAATTTCAAAGTTGAATAACAGATCCTTAAACTATAGCCGGAGATATAAATGCCAGGGTCGAGAACACATCAATATGTGGAACAGTATAATCCTTTGAAGAAGGCCACTTAAATACTAATGGACACCTAACAATAGACTTCGCAACATTTAAGAAGTTAAAGTTAACCAATGCCTATTTCAGAAAAAAACGATATTAACTAATAGTCATGGGCCGAAAGAAGTTATCGCAGTTTAATGGACTATATAATAGTAATCGAAAAATTAAAGACGGCCACTACCTAGTAGTATCGCAGACCAACATACACTTTAGATGGAAAAAAATAAAACGTTCAACAGCGATCGCAAGAGAAGTCTCTAGAGTACACCTATTACAAGAAGAAAGCATAAGAGCCTTATATGAAAGATGACTGCAAAATAGCTCTTCGAAATCAACACAGAAGACAACATCGACAAATAATAGAACAAAATGTATAGCTGAAGCAGATACGGAAACACTAGAAATGAGGAGAAGAAAAAATTGACCTAATACATTAAGAAAGCCATACAATAAGCCTATTTAACTCATACATAATGCAAAATAAAACAAGCGAAAGAAATATATAACAAAAAAGTGTAGTAAGAAATGCCTATGACAATCTTGAGAAAAATTCACAACATAGAGCAAGATGTGCATTGAAGATAGGAACTGGTTTACAAAATTATGGAACATCCAAATAGAACAGCAAAGCAAGTTGCGAGTATCGAAGTAATCACAAAGAAAAAATGGATAGAATATTATAGACCTTACACTGTAAATTTTTGGTTTCAAGTAACCCCATAGCAAAATGTTTAAGTGAAAATATTATAGACCTTACACTGTAAATTTTTGATTTCAAGTAATCTCATAGCAAAATGTCTAAGTGAAAATTAGTTTGCAGAAAATAACGAATAGGAAGCGTAAAATGTGGCGGTGCGCCATAATCTGGGTAAAGTGCAGCAAGTGCTAGAATTAGTTCATTTTACGTTAAGATTCTCCTCAAAGAAAAAGGACCTAAAATTCTATTATGTACTATTCCTGTCCATACGTTCACCTTTGTGGATGTTTAGAGTGTGCTTCTGCCATCCGATGGGGATTTTTTGTATTCCAATACCAGTTCTGCCGATTAGCTGTTCCATTTATATCAAAAATTGCTTCATCGGAAAAACGATTTGGTGATGAAAACGTTCGCAACCCATTTCAAATTAAAAAGGTTATACCATTTCCAGAAAAAGTGGTCACAAAAGTACTGATTTGATGAGTGCAAAATATGGATATTTTATAATCAGAGACTGCGATAAAATTTCAAATTTTTATATCTAGTAATGTGTAAGCGCGTCTAAAATTGCTGAATCGAGAATTTTAGAGTTGTACATCCATTTTTGAGAACATTTAGTAATATTCAAAAATCCTCAGTTCACGCTTTGTTTTAAAAAACGCAACACCAGCTTTCCCATGAGAACGTTTACGATTCTAAAAATAAATGTTAACCACCTATGCCCCTTTCCCCGTAAGTTCAAGTACAAACTTCTTTTAACAGGCAGTTCAGAGTTAACTACCGTCAGCGTGCGTTTCCGTTCATCGAGAATGCAAGTGCACTTTATAGAGCCTTGATTCATAAAAGTTAATGAATGAAGAGTTATCCTGTTTAACATTTTATCGAAATACTGAATTCGTGGAATTCATTATTCAACGCCTGTCGATGAATTTTAGGGGATCCGTTCATTTTTAACCCATGTCTGACCAAGGGTTAAGGGCAAGGTCGTGAAGTACGTTACAAGTACAATATCATCAGGAACCTAAGTTAGTATTAATTGTAAGTTATATAAATTAAAAGGGGTCCCAGTTATATAGTACAAATTGTTTAACGTAATTATATTCCATATAACTACACATTCGATTTTCTTAGTCATTATTATATTGAGTATTCAACGTACAGCATCTTCTATTTTGTAACTATAGACCCTATAAATTTATTAACAGATACTTTCTTTCAGGGAAATAGTTTATGTCAAGTAAGTAACATGCTGTCACGTATCCGTCTAAGTTACCTGATCTAAATAGTAATCCAGTGGCGTACACGAAGTCAGTAATTAACTAGTAAGTATGCCGTAATAAAATGTTACCCTTTAAGTTTGAAATAAGATTCTTTACTGTCTCATTTCTATAAAAGCTAACCGTTAAGATATTTAAGTAAGGGAGCGCCTAAAAATTACTACTTTTCCTGATTTTGACACCTGTAAATCGTTCCTGAAATTTAACCTAATTAATTTCATGGCAAACGTAGAACCCCCTCTACCCCCACTGTGGTGCCCGGAGAAAATTAGCTAATTCAGGAAAAGTAACATCTTTGACATCCTCTGGGGCGCAAGGAGCATTTCAGCTCCTTATAAAAGTCAGAGATAATTGACGGGTCCCAAACTTATATATATATATATATATATACTGGGTGGTCCAAGATTCCGCTCTAGTGAGATAATAGCTTTATGTTAGGAGATAGAAAAAAATTGAGAGCGCAGAGGG
>JAHWXV010424995.1:0-15877 GCA_024586415.1 Phrixothrix hirtus
AAACATTTTATGCCAACGAAAAACTTGAGCTCTTGACATAACCTCATTTCCAAAAGCCTTCTGAAGCTTACCGTAAGTTGTCGTCGCATTCTCACCCAATGTAACACAAAAAGAAATGGCATACAGTTGCGCAATATTTCGTGATTCCATTTCTGTAACGAGAGACAAAAACACGTATTCCCTTATTACAGCACAACTCACGACTGAGCGGCCGCATCAATTTGCCGCTTGGACTAAAAGTAGATTAGAGATCAAGGTCAAAGATGGAGCGCCTGCGCAAGTTGCAGGGTTGCCATATCTTGCAAAAAAATAGTCTCATTACTTAATTGTCGTACCTTGTATTACTTAACCATTTCGTAATTATATTTATAATTAATAAACATCAAATTCATAATCTTTCGGCATAATATTCTGGAGTTCCGTCTTTTAGGAGCTTAATAAATATTTTTCTAAAGCTTTTACCGCAGTATTTATTCATTAATAAACAATGTAATAATTATGACATTTATTATTTTCTTTGTCCATCTATGCCTACACAGTTGTTAAATATAATTAAATACAGGAAGCCGGTCGCGATTGAATGACTGTGCGGCATATTTGGCGACGGATTCTATGACGTCACAAGCTCCAGTATGATTTTCAGTTTAATAATATACTTATAATAAACATTTTAAAAAATTCTAATTTTGTGCATATATAATAATGTATAATCATTTTCAGTTTTGAAAATAGCAACATGCAATTTCGCTGTATTTATTATAAAATATTATGATTATCTGTAAGGATTGAAGTATAATGTGTAGATTGGTATGATGCGAAAAATTTTAAATAACTGTGTGTCTGATTATTTTAAAATTATTACAACTTCTGTTGAAACTAGGATCATTATATTCTGGAGTGTTTTTAGCAGCCTTCTTTTAGGCGAATATGGCGTTTGTGTGAATGCGGAACTAGCTAGAGCCGCTATGAAGCAACACGTGTACAAATGTGGTGGAGGTCTGAACGTGGAATCTATGCAATATTAGATGCAAAACTAATACAAAATAATCATCCTATTAATGGGAGTTTTATCGTTATAAAAAATCAGAAAGACGATCAGCCTCGAGGACAGCCGACGATGTTGCGAACGTTAATGAGATGTTTATAATTTTTGACGAATGAGAATGTTGAAACCACTGAAATATAACTGGCATTACACACGTAGTATGAAGAAATACCTTTCCAAAGACACCGGTAAAGGTTTAGCGCAAGCGATTTCGCGGTGATTGTGAACTTGCGCTAAACAGAAATCACCAGTGGCGTCCGAGAACCAGCGCCACGTCAAACAACTTATTGAAGGTGATAACGCTTCACAATAGCTCAATTTTTTGCAGAAATTGAGATTAGTTATAGTAGTGTTTAATCTATCATTGGAAACATTACCACGCTGTGGGTCCCACAAAAGAATTGCGATGGTCCAAATGTCTCAAAGGCTGTTCCTACGATAGAAGAAGAAGAGTATGCCAATTTGTATCGGATTTTAACATGTGATGAGACAGGTGCACACTTTTGCATCGGAGTGGCGGAAAAAAGGGAAATATGTCCTAGTAAAAGCAAAAACTTTTATCCACAGGAAAAGTCTTGGAAAGTGTTTCTGTAGAGGTGTGTTGGCCAAATATTTCCGTGAACGTAGAACAATCAATGCGAAGTACTATTATGAAGATCTAAACCGGAAACGAGCAGCTTATCGATCCAAAAAACAAGATCTCTGTCAGCAATGTTTTGTTTTGTTTGGCTAAAATGCATCTTGGATATCTGCTATATAGCATATATATCTCTCTTGTAATTACGACATGTTCTAATCGCTAGAAGAAGCTCTGGTAAGTGAGCGTTTTCAGTACGATGAATAGGCTGAATAATTTATGAACAAATGGTTTCAAACCTGTCCCAAAGTATTTTATGAAAAAGACATTAAGAAACCTTTAATCGAAGGCAAAAATGCTTAGATAACAGAAAAATGGTAAAATTACTGTTTTATTTTGTTTAATATACAGCTTCACTGCGGCAACGCCATTGACTTTTTTAACAGCTGCGTTCACATATCATTGACTACAAGCGGGTGCCTACGTGCAACTCAGTTGCAGAAGCCAATAGAAATCGGGCGATCTTTTTAATTCACCCAGTATAATAATTTAGTTCCTTAATGCTGTATTATGAAATTTAAACTATATCACGATTAAACGAGAGATATTAATTCACCTTCACTTACCATTCCTGAGACTAATATTTTAATATATCAAATGCTTCTCTGTATCGGCTGAGGCTTTCATTTTATAACAGTATCCTTATTGTTTAAGGAAGTGTCAATTAAAGTTTGCCAGTATGGGCGTGTGTGTATTTTTCAGATGTAGGTAGGTGTTACTTTTATATTTTAATGTTATGAAACTAAGCTAACCTAACGGAACGGTGAAAATTAGAAAATCGTAACATTTTTTTAATTTAAAGTGAGATTTTTTAAGGTTGGTACAAAATGTTTGTAGTTGAAAATTTCGTTTGTAAAAATGGTCATATATTAATGTTCTATGTATGTACGACAAATAAGAAAAAATTATAGGATAGAATTACTACAACAAATTGATTGACAAAGACATTAGATTTTGTATATTAGGACATGATCACTGGTAGAGGAAGATTAAGCTCACATTTAAATTTACTATCGGAATGAAAAGTTCTGCCATCTCACATTTCAAAAAATCTGTGTATACATAATTTTAAAATTTTTCTAGATGCTTTTATTTATTAGAATAAAATATGTTCAAAAACGTAATTTTTCTCTCGTAATTTTAGAATGTGCGGATTAAACAATTAATTACTTAAAAAGTATGAATTCTCTGAAAACAATATATAAGAAAGTGGACTTTGTTATAAAACCGGTTTTTCTGTAATTTTTCTAATTAATAAGCTATTATAATGAAAAAACGTAATCTACGGAGAAGATATTTAGATATTTTAGATTTTAAATATTTAGATTATATTTGTTATAAAGAAAAGCACATCAAAATACAATGAAACAACGTTTATCCAAAATGGTAACCTTGAAAGGGTGTACGAATTAAAATATTTCGCGAGAAACGAGCCTACAAAGGCCAACGGGTGATGGTGCCGTGTGTGTGTGAAGTTAGTTGCCCATTTTTTTAAAAACTAATTTTTCTTGGAGTTCTGTGTAGATTGACAATAATTCCAGAGTTCCTGATGGGTTCTAGAAATAGTTCTAGCGATTAAAGACATAAAAATGAACTATGAAATTTTAGGGGGGACAATTTCACGCAGTCCCTCATTTACGAAAAATATAGTTTTTCATTCAAGTTCTGGATATATTTCGAATAGCTCCAGAGTTCTTGATATGTTTTAGATGGAGTTCTGCCCAAGAATATGAACAAAAAATCAGACGAATTTTCAAAAGTAGTACCTATAATCGCCTGTAATTTTTTGGTTTTCGATTGTAAGATTTTCAATAGAGTGAGTATCTGAAGGGCTATTCAGAACTCCCAAGAAGACTGTCAGAACTCAAAAAAATTTTTCGTACTTTGAAATGACAAGTCTATGCCAATAATCACTGGTAACTTTTTCAGCATAGATTCCACAGATTTTTGTAATTATAATTTTCGATAGAGCATCGGAGGAGCTATTCAGAACTCCCAACAGAACTGTCAGAAATGTTATAAAAAAATTTTCGTACTTTGAAAAAACAAGGTCAGTAATTTTTGAGCATAGATTCTACAGATCTTTGTAATTATAATTTTCGATAAAGCATCGGAGGGGATATTCAGACTCCCAACAGAACTGTCAGGACTCTTATAAAAATGTTTCTTACTTTAAAATGACAGGTGATGCCAATAATTACTTGTAACTTTTTCAGCATAGATTCTATAGATTTTTGTAATTATAATTTCCGATAGATCATCGGAGGGGATATTTAGAATTCCCAACTGAACTGTCAGAACTCTTAAAAAAATGTTTCATACTTTGGAATGACCAAGTCGATACCAATAATCACGCGTAACTTTTTCAGCATAGATTCTACAGATTTTTATAAGTTCGAAAATACGAACATTTTTTTAAGAGTTCCGGCAGTTCTGGTAGGAGTTCTAAATAGCCCCTTCGATACTCTATCGAAAATCCTAATGACAAAAATCTGTACAATCCATGCTGAAAAAGTTACAAGTGATTATTGGTATCAACTTGTCATTTCAAAGTACGAAACATTTTTTTAAGAGTTCTGACAGTTCTGTTGGGAGTTCTGAATAGCCCCTCCGATGGTTTATCGAAAATTATAATTACAAAAATCTGTAGAATCTATGCTGAAAAAGTTACGCGTGATTATTGGTATTGACTTGGTTATTCCAAAGTACGAAACATTTTTTTAAGAGTTCTGGCAGTTCTGGTAGGAGTTCTGAATAGCCCCTCCGATACTCTATCGAAAATCCTAATGACAAAAATCTGTAGAATCTATGCTGAAAAAGTTACAAGTGATTATTGGTATCGACTTGTCATTTCAAAGTGCGAAAAATTTTTTGAGTTCTGACAGTTCTCTTGGGAGTTCTGAATAGCCTCTCCGATGCTCTATCGAAAATTACAATTACAAATATCTGTAGAATCTATGCTGAAAAAGTTGCAAGTGTTTATCGGTATCGACTTGTCATTTCAAAGTACGAACACTTTTTTTAAGAGTTTTGACAATTCTATTGGGAGTTCTGAATAGATCCTCAGATGCTCTATCGAAAATCCTGATGATAAAAATCTATACAATCAAAAACCAAAAAGTTACAGGCGATTATACGTACTACTTTTGAAAATTCAAGTCTGATTTTTTGTATATGTTTGGTCAGGACTCTATCTAAAACATGTCCAGAACTCTGGAAATGTTCGAAGTCTATCCAGAACTCTAATAAAAAATTATATTTTTCGTAAATGAGGGACTGCGTGAAGTTAGCCTCCAAAATTTCAAAGTTAATTTTTATGTATTTAATCGCTAGAACTATTTCTAGAACCTATCAGGAACTCTAGAAGTATTGTAAATCTACACAGAACTCCAAGAGAAATTAGATTTTAAAAAGTAGGGGGCTAACTTCACACGCACGGGTGACGTTCTGGTATGTCGGTATAAACATATAGTGAAGGAGCTTATGATTCGTATAAAGCGGCGAAGAAATTTTCTTAGGAATTATTGCATTTATAATGTATTTAAACGGACAAAGTGGAAAACTTAATAACAAATTGTCCAGTTTATGGCTATTTATTGTGAAATGATTTGTTATAATGTTGTGATTGAAACGAATTTTTTTATTAAATGCCTTAAAAATTGTAATTAATAATGATTACATTTTTTATTACTAAAAACAGTTACGAAAACTATGAATAATTAAAATTATAGGTAATTGTGTGTGTGCACGTGTGGTAACAATTTATGAAATATTTGAAATGACACTTAAAAATTAAGAAATGTACAGAGTGCATTTTATATTTTATCTTGACCCATATACATCTTGTTACCGCTCATTGCTAGTAATGACTTTGAGTGCAGTTTGTGATTCTTTCTCTACTATTACCGACACTTTAATTTATAATGCCAAAATAACCAGATATAATTTCAACAAAGTACTGTAATAGTTATTATAAAATTATTTAATTGTACCACATGTAGAAAGGAAAATTTCATTTCCAACATCCGAGAGGAAATGCTATAACTCTACTTTTATTGTATAAAAAAACAAATTAAGAGAAATAATTTAAATATTTTATATGCCATCTCTTTACAGAAGTTGAACTTAATAATTTTAAAATTTTATACAACTTAAACAATAATTTATGTATGGCACTTGTAAAGTAATCATCATGAGTACCCCAAATTCTGAACGGCCATGCGGAAAAAACTTAAATTTATAAAATACAATAAAAAGTAGTGTCGTGATAAACTGTAAAACTTTCATCAACATTGAATCCGCTGATTTGAATGTGCTCTTTCAAAGTGAGATCGCAGAACTTTTCATTCCGATAGTAAATATCTACAAGATTTTAAATTATCACTCAAATGAAGTACAAGAAAGGTTAAACTATGTATGCCAAAGTATTTACTGACCGTTTGATAATTCTAAAGAGTTAATACATTGTCACACATTGAATATATGCAAATTAAATAAGTATTTATTCCTTTCAGTTCAATGTGTACAATGATGTCTGCTAATTCTTAAATTGCCATCAACAATCATCTTATTGAGTTTACAATAGTAATCAAATTTAACATGTTTATAAAGCGGTAACTTCTTGATTGAATCTTTATTTGTAGTTCTTATTTTGTTAACGTAAGTGTACTCAAATTGTCTTATTTATAGAACCCATTTTAAAGAATCGCTATTTTTTATTCCTTGAGATTTAAGTTAACTTCGTCTATCATAATTTTATTATACATAGTGATAATTAAATTAATTAAGATTCCTCAGAGTAACTGTCTAACTTTCATAATGCATTTTTCGAATCACTGGATTTCTTCGAAACTTTTCATGTGTAAGTAATTTAATTTCTTATAAATCAAATTTTACAATTTTTTATTGTTTTAATTGTATATAATTAATCTATACTAATATAAAGATAATTAATTTGCAAAGTGCGTTTCTAAAACAACGCTCAAATCAACACATTTCACAACATATTGTTTTGTGACATGAAAAAAATCAAAATTGGCTATAAATTAATTTTCTAAACTTCATTTTTTTTTTAGTTATGCAAAATCAAATTATTACTAATAATTAAGTCAGTTTTTATTTTGGTATACCCTGTATTAATGTTAATTGGTTTGTTTTAATGGTAAAATCCTTAGAATATAATTTATTCATTTTTTTATTAAATTTATTCACTTGTTAATCACTTTGGATACCATTCTACTAACAATGGTTAATATGCATACAAACAGGAGGTGAATAATCCGGCCCTAAATATCAAAGCAAAACTGCCGATACAGTAATACGTAGCTGTGTGTCAATACAAACACGAAACACATAACGCAAGTTACTATAAACAAAACAATTATATGACGTCAGACCAATTATTACCATAAAATGACGAACATTTTTGTTATTCTTTCATTTCGTTTTTGCATTCGGCACTTCATTTCAGCACTCCGACTTCGCTTCTTTTCTGACTGCGGTTCGATCCAGAAAGGTATGAAAAGGCGAGCTTCGCTTAAAATGTCTACCCGCGAGCTAACAACAGGTTGAATCGTAATCATAATTTTAAGCGTTATTTCGCGTTGGATCCTTAACCTATGAAATCTGTTTTCCGTCCTCAAGTAATACAAAAGAGAACGTCGGGATGCCGACATTACATTAAAAACAGTCCATAACAAGCTAGGTTAATTATTACAAAACAACGCTAAACAAGATAACACGCTGTAAGTTAGATCATATTCCGGTTTTCAAATATTAAGGATACTTAAAACAAACGTTTTAAATTAAATATTAAATACCCGTTTTCCTGTCAAATTTAGTATTACAAATGCACAATATACCAACCATTTTGTAAATTTTGTATGCTAACTGATTTTGCGTGCACCTTTGCGCTTCGTTCGCCTATTCAAGTTCACTGCAAGAATAGTTCAAAATTATTTTACTTTTATTGAATAATAAAAATTAGTGTTAATATCGTAAATAATGATTATTTAATCACGTTCCCCTTGATTTTAATCCTAAATTAAATATAAATGATCTGTATGGATATTGAATCGGCGAATAAAAGTATTTTGTTATGAAAATAAAGATTTAAATAATGTAATGTAATGTAAAGTCATGGAGTACGTTACATTCATTTTTATTTGAGAGATGTTAAATAAAAACCAAGTTAAATAATTTTGTGGTAATAATTCAAGTCTCGCACAACCTAGACCCTCACAGTTGAAGGTTTAAGTATAAAAACTTAATACAGAACCCCACATAGTTTTTATAATCAATATTTTAACAGACCTAAATATACTGTTATACAGCGTGAACGCTACCATTTACTGTATGGTGGGTGTAAAGAAAGTGGCGTTGTTATAATTTGAGAAAAAGACACGATATTGTATCATTTTAAAACTTTTTTGTGTTATGGAAAATTGAACTCGTTATCAAACAGTTTTTGTTGCATCAAATTCGGTCCCGTAGTTTTTGATCTATTGCTATCAAAAAAATGCTTGCCATGAAGCGATTCGATATTTTGAAATGGCCACCACAGTTATCGGATTTCAATCCAATTGAACATGTATGTTTTGTTAACAAACACAGTTGATGCTCGTATACCTAGCGTGAACGCTACAAATTTAAATATAAAGTTTTGTTTATTTATGATTTTTTGTTTTCGAAAAATCCTGTCACAGACGCGCGCAGTCGCATACGTACGCACGTAGACATTTGCGCACGGACGGACGGTCGCACACGCACGCACGCACACATCAATTTGTGAAACCATGGTTCTCGAACGCAAAGGACCCGAAAACTTGTCTGCGCTAAAATTTTGGGCGAAAACAATACGTTCTCTTTTACCTATATTTCATATAGGGTAAGAGAGAGAAAAATAACTGTAAGGAATGATACGCTTAATTAGTTTAAGCGATTTAAATGGTTCAACAAATGATTAAAACTTACTAAATAAATAAAAGAAGAGGAATACTATCGTTGTTATTCATAACAGTTGGTTAAACAAAAAGTTCATAATCACATTTAAAATAATTTTTATAAACATTGATTAATTTGAAAAGGCAAATTGTTGAGAACTACGAGATGTTTCCGTGATCACTTATCAGATTAATAACGATTGATAATTCCTTTGCCCAAACATGACAAAATTAATTTAAGTACTCACTGAAAACTTCAATTTTATACAGATAAGAATGGGACCATTGGTTTTTAGGATCTTCTCGATTATATTTATCTACCTCTTTGTAGAAATTTGCTTTGTTTGATATAAGTTCTGTTTGAAAAATATAAATAAAAGTAATTATTATCATTAATGAAAATTCGGATGTAATAGTTTCAGTTGTGATGCAGATTAATTATTGATTCACGAGTGATTAATATCTAAATTTCGTTACGCAACGCGCTGCTGGTTTAACTGATATTATAACGATTTAACTTAAAAAGTTAAGTAAGGAAATAACGATATTTGCGATTTTATAAATTTTAAAATACAGTTGAACTTCTATTTAACAAAGGGATAAATTCATTAAATGGATGTTTTCGTAAAAAGAAAACGCTTTATATTAGCTCGTTAAACTTACCTAATTTCAATGAAATCCCATAGTTACGCAATTACGAACTTCTAAGTGCCTTTTACTAATGTGCATTTCTTAAAATTCCGGTAAATCTAAGAATTTTTGTTAATAACTCCAGTTATAATAATAAAGGATGTTTTCCTTGTCGAGACAAATTTGCGTACTGTGCAGTAAAGAGTTAATGTAATACTGAATGATTTTTACAAGAATTCAATTTCCTAGAAAGGGATTAATGATTAACAATAATATTCGTAGGAATTTGTTTTAGTTGAACCCCAAAATATCAGTTGCGCTAAATTTGCAGACATTTTACATATGTATTTCTGCGTATCTAAATTTGTTAAATAGAATTTTATTTCATAAAATAGCAAAATAGCCGTAAGATTTTATTGAATAGAAAATTTCGCTCCAATATAATGTATCCATCTGATTATTTACTTCCCTCGCTAATTTTAATTCTAAAACTAAATACACAAATTGCTTTAATTATTAATAAATCCAACTCTTGAAATGTTTTTAATTTATGGTTTGTTTAATTATCATTCGTGGCTTTATGTAGTGCAATTCATCTAAGGTAATTATAAATAGGTCTAAATAAATTAACCTTTACTTGAGGAAAAGTTTTGTTTTCTCCCTTTTTATCTCGGACGAAGACCTTAATTTTGAAGTCCGATTGTCATTCTAGGTAAACATCCAGGATATTGACGAATTTCTTTTCGTTTGGTAAATATGTATAATTTAGTTAGGCACCGGTTTAATTTGTGTCTAAACTTGTCTCTCGATAATTATTATTATTTTCGACAATTTCGAGTAAAGTAGTCTCATTCAAGCGCCTACTCCGAGCTTTGTTACTTTTCGTCACCTTTAAGTGTAGTATTAGACTTGGTGCGAACGTCAACATTTTTAATGGAAAAGGCGATGTTTAAGAGGTGTTCGGTGCTTTTCCCCGTTTCCCCCTGTTCTATTATAATAAACTTGTCATTCATAGATGCAACTTCCAGAAATTTTAACTTCAACTAAATTTATTTGCATTGTATTAAAAAACATTTCGGCAGCTTTATGCAATATTTATAAGGGTTACAGCGCCTAGTCTGTTGCATCTTTTGTTATTTCATTAAGATTATGACATATACTTATGTTAGCATATCACTTTAACTAGTTCTGGTAAATATTTGCATGCTGGTGTGAATTACGTTGTTCTAATTTAATGTGCATTCTACAGGGAATAATAACAATTCATACTAACAAAAAATAAAGAAGTTTACCTGCACACTGTGCAAATACATGCTAACCAGGACAAAATGGATTTTATGTAAATAATATTCGATTTAAAAATTTAAAATATTTTAAATATAAAATGGCAAACGTAAATATAGGTCTGTTAATTTAATCATTTACTATTGTAATAGTAAAAGATATACAATGTTGTAAATTATTTGCAAAATGAACGAATACAGAAAGATGAAATTTAATTTTACTGACAATTAGACAGGATATTCGAATTAAAGAATAACTGAAGTTTAAATTTATAACCATTAGATATTTTCATTAAGAAATAATTTTAAATGTACTAATATAGAACTTTGTGTTATCAAAGCAAACGATAAAATTATCTAAAATAAGTTATGACACAACAATCGATAATTGAATCTATTAATGAGTCAGAATATTTATTATGATTGGTTAAATTATGTATTCATATAAGATAATCAAGATTTTGATAGAATGCGGCCTGAAATTCTGGTAACATTTCGGTAGTTCTAATATATACAGGTAGTAAAACGTAACAATTGGACTAACCTCGAACATTTAGTACCAAAAAAAAAATTTGGGCGACTCCAGCGCAAAATTCTTTTATTTCTTATGGCGATTACCAATATAGTGACAATATATAGGGCGTCCAGGAGCATTACTTTAACAGTGCATACATTTTAATATCCACGACAATAAACGCTTATAAATTATGTGTCTAAATTACATTGTTTTTGAAATATTTGCAATTAAAGTTTTCAACCCGACCCTAATTTTAACTTGGTCTGCTATATTGGACGAGGAAATGATTGGCCAACTGTACATTTAATATGTATTTGTCACGGGGTTCACCGCTATAAATAGGTGCACATTAGTCACACTACTTACAGGCATAATATGCCGGTCATTCAAAATTTGCGAAGTATCGAATTGATAAATATGATTTTAATGTACGGAAAGAACAGTTGCGAGCGAACGTTGCATGTATCTGTGCCGACGAATAAACACGTGTAGTTATGTAAAGGAAATGCATTTTGAACACTTTCTTCAAGGATACGTCTTCATTCACAGGTAAGCTAATGCAGAAATTTTCTTAAAACCGTTAAACATGTTCATTGTTTTATAACAAGCTATGGTTAAAATTTCTTTCTACCCACATTTACACATTATGGTTTAATATGAATATTGCACATACATATTTGTAATTTTTGTAATTTTTACACAGTTTTCTGTAGTTCGTTTCGTTCTACATATGTTTACAATTTAATTCATAGCTATGATATAAAACAATGTTTACTCAACGCAAAATTTTACCATAAATTCTATTTTTACTTTCTCTTATCTATATGAAATATATAGTATGGAGAAAATATTGTTTTCGTCCATAATTTTGGATTTCAAAATTTTAGTGGAAATACACGTTTTCGGATCCCTTGAGTCCGAAAATCATGTTTTTAAAAATTGGTCTGTGTGCGTGTGTGTTTGTAAACAGGATATCTCTAAACTAAAAGTCGTAGATAGACAAAATTTAAATTTAAGTTTGTATTCATCCTCGCACGTGACCACAACAATTTTACTAAAATACGATAATCGGAAGTGCCACTTTACTCTTGTCATTTTTTGGTTTTTCGCGATTTTCTCGAAATCGGCTCTAACGATTTTTTTAAATGGCCTTTCGTATAATTAAGACGGTTTCTCAGAAAAATATCCGTAAACGAGTAACCGTAAGTACACTTACCATTAACTATGAATAAAATAACTGACAGTCCTATATAAATGAAAATTTATATTAGAGGTCCTAAGTGCCTTTGTATGCTAAATTAAGAATTTGCTTAAAATCGAATAACTAAAAGTACAATTTTATTTCTGTTATTTTTAGATATTTTCTGAATTTTTGTTTTTCATAATTGTCTCGAAATCGGCTCCAACGATTTTTTTAAAACGTATAGCATTTCTTAGCCATTTAATGATCTTTCGTATAGTTTAAATTATTTCTCAAAAACATTTGCGTAAATCGAGTAACCGGAAATACCTCCACCGTTAACTATAATTAATATGACTATATATGTATGTATGTATGTTTATTGAACCACATGTAATTACATGTATCATTCAAAACAGTTATAAAGAGATAAAAAAAGATATTAAAGTTAGTTAACAAAACTAAGATACAAGCTAGTACATTGATAAAATTAACGTGTGAAACGAATAGTCCTAGTTGAATGAAAATTTATATTTGTGGTCATAAATGCATTTGTATGCCAAATCAGTAATTTAGTTAAAACTCTAATAACCGGAAGTTCCACTTTATTTCTGTCATTTTTAGATATTTTCCGAATTTTCGGTTTTCTCGATTTTCTTGAAATCAGCTCTAACGATTTTTTTAAAACTTAGTATATTTCTTACCTACTTCATTCCATTTTATATGAACTAAGCAGTTTCTGTAATAGATTTTCGAAAATCGAGTAACCGTAAGTATTTAAAGTATTAATTGTTAACAACATATCTCAAAAAATAAACGTCATATAAAAGTGAAATTTTATATTTCAGTTTTTTATCTTCAGCACATGAGACGTCAAGAATTTGGGTAAAATAGAATGACCGGAAGTGCCACTATATTCTTACGATTAAGTTTTTCTAGCGATTTGCTCAAAATCAATTTTAAATTTTTTTAAAACTTGCTACGATTATGCCTTTAATGCCCCTTTACTTGAATTTAACGGTGTTCTGAAAAATGCGTTGAAACAAGTTGTCAAAGAAAATTTCCGGAGTTAAGCAGTCTTTCGCCTGTCCAGTAACTTGGATGGGTGCCGTTACAATTATTGTTTCCAAAATAAACGTAATAATAATTTAATCATTTGTGGACACTATTTGCATACCTATGTGCGTAAGAGAGAGTCGTGGGTCGTCTTACGCCAGATTTTTTCAAATTAATTCAATATAAATGTATAGGACATTCGACATATGGAAATACATAATTTTAAATATATCTTCAATTTATTAATATAATAACATTTTACAACTGCTTTCACTCATTAATAGTAAAACAAAGTGATTATGGTACACAGTAATAAACTAAATAAATAAAACAAGCTTTCTGTTTGTAAATTACGACATATGGTTAAAAGTAGGTTATTATAGGCCCGGATTTTTTTTCAAAGGATAATAATAGTTTTTCCAGATTTATGCTCCCTAAAGGCTCGTCCACGCGTGTGTTAAATAATGCTCCCTATATCCTGGACACCCTATATAACCATTAAGAGAACCAAAAAAGCACTCGTCACCAAGGCGTACGACATGGTAAAAGTAATGAAAGTACAAGACAAAAATACGCCTTGCATTTTAAAGAAGGAACACTAAATTATCCGAATATATTGTTATTAAAATCGCGTGTATCGATGCAGACAAAATGCGTTACCACGGATCCAACGGCGGTTAATGACATACACGACTATCTTACACACAATCATGTAGTATCTAATTATAAATGAAGTAAATAATACAGCTTTAAAATTAAACTCCAGCCAAATTGAAATAATTAAAAAGCGTACAAAATTCAAATAGTATTAAAGTTCAAAATATAACGTGACAGTAGTTGACCCTTATGCGTCACTTGACGCACAGTTCTCGCCAAACGCAAGCAAATAAAAAGACGTATGGTGCTGTTGTGCATTTATTGATAGCGGAAAGAAAAGTAACCAGATTTAAGATGATACAAGATGAACGGTTTTTGTTACACATTCTAACAGACGATGGGATGTGGTGCCATTACCGGCATAAACACAGGGGTAAAGCCCTTAGCAGAAACATGTTCTTCCCCACCATCAAAGAAGTTCAAGTCATACAGAACAACAGCGAGATCGTTTTCGACATGAGCCACCCTTACAGTTGCTGAGGCAATTGCAAATGCCAAACGCTATGTCGATGTTCGCGCCATATTGTAGAAATTCAGGTGGGTGGTGCATTCCTTCCCGTCATTATATGTCACCTGTGATTTCACGTATTCGAAGAGTTAAAACGTGCCGTTCCGGTAGCAACTCGGCATACTTCGTCTTATTTCACAGTGGGATGTCATAGTAGGCGCAACGACTGGTGTAGCTAACTCAAGTATGCAATTAAATTTGTGATGATACGGGAAGCTTTGTTCTTCTAACTACAGCATTGAATTTGTGAGTACTTTTCGGTGTGCTTTTGTTGTTCTAGATCAAACCTTTTTTGAAAAAACAATATTATATCTGCCATTATTAGGCGAAAGTAATGAGGCTGATTTCTTTTGACAAGATGTGGCAACCCTGCAGCTTGCGCAGGCGCTCTATCTTTAACCTTGATCTCTAAGCGACTTCTAGTCCAAGCGGCACATTGATGCGGTCGTTCAGTCGTGAGTTGTGCTGTAATAAGAGACCACGTGTTTTTGTCTCTCGTTACAGAAATGGAATTCTATTTCTTTTTGTGTTAAATTGGATGAGAATGCGACTACAACTTACGGTAAGCTTCAGAAGACTTTTGGAAATGAGGTTATGTCAATAGCTCAAGTTTTTCGTTGGCATAAAATGTTTTGTGAAGGCAGAACGAATGTTGATGATGAAGACCGCAGTGGACGACCATCAACCTCACGGACTGGATGCATGAAATTCAACATCAATCGGGAAACTATTTGTCAAATACTAACTCAAAATCTAGGTATGAGAAAAATTTGTGCAAAGATGGTCCTCAAAATTCTCACAGACTAACAGCGAGAAACGCTGAAAAATGTGGCAGTCGATTCGTTAGAGCAAGTGGAAATCAATCCAGATTTATTGAACCGTGTTATCACTGGTGATGAAAGTTGATTCTACCAGTATGATCTAGAAACAAAACGTCAAAGTTCGCAATGGTGTTCAAAAGGATCACCCAGCCCAAAAAAACCTCTCATGTCAAAATCAAAAGTTAAATGCATTCTTGTGTGCCTCTTCGATTCCAAGGGAATTGTCTATAAAGAGTGGGCGCCTCTTGGCCAAACAATTAACCAATATTTCTACAAAAAAATTGTAGAAAGACTTCGAAAACGAGTTCTCCGTGTCCGTGCAAAGATTGCTTATAATTGGATTTTTCATCACGACAATGCGCCATCCCATACTGCACTGTCTGTGCAGCAATTTTTAACCTCAAAACGCATTTCAGTACTACCACAGCTTCCTTATTCACCCAATAACGCTCCTTGTGACTTTTTTCTATTTCCAAGAGTCAAAATGGTGGTCAAGGGACAGCATTTTCAAACAACAGAAGATGTCCAAAAGGCTGTGACGAGGGTCTTGGAGGATATTCCAAAAGAAGAGTTCCAGAAATGTTACCAGCAGTGGCAGAAGC
>JAHWXV010425003.1:0-15020 GCA_024586415.1 Phrixothrix hirtus
TAAAACCCCGCTAAATATAAATTTGAAAATCGACGTTATAGAAATTAGCTTTTATTTGCAACAAACTTATATTGTTGACTTTTATAAAACTGTATATAATGAGATTAAATAAAACTGTACATAAAATGCAACATGCAATAACATTTGGGTTAATAAAATAAATACTGTTATAATAATTTGGCGTTAAATTATTAATACTAAAAATAAGGGTTAATAAAGCATTCCAGTAAATATTGGAAGATCAAGTTATACAAATATAGAAAATATACAATATAAAATTACATGTTTAAATATATCGAACTTGCAATAACCTGGCCAGAATAAAATATTTGAAATAACCGTCGTAATTAAAGAATCTCATTTATACAGTGTGCTGTATAAAATTTGAGTTGCAACTTAACGTGTGAATGCAAACTCCCTTTTTTGTTTAAATCCAAACCTCTCCTGTTCATTAAGAACCTCTGTATATATCCTTGTTCTGTTATAATTAGATAATTTAGTTTATTTCAGCTAAACCGATTATAAAGATACATTCCGAACACTTCGAACTTAATATTGATAACGCATTTCATCCCAGTCGGTACCGCTTCTGGCCCTTTGTCCTTCTGAAGCAATCCCAGGCACTTGTAAACCCCGTGAGTTTGTGGTCGTTACAATTTAACGCAACGAGCCATTAATTGTACCATTATAGGTTGTGAAATTTGTAGCATTCTCCGTTGACTTTGGAGTCCTTAAGGCATGAGGTGGAACTTGAATAGAAGGCAATACCCCAAGACAAGATAAATCACCTTACTCAACCAATGCCTCGGGGTGTAAATGAATAAGTAAATTATAGGGGCCGCACCACACATTATTAACAATTATTATAAAAATTTTGTTTGACTAATAAAGATTTTCCTTTCAAATTTTGATCATTTATTACTATGACATCCATAAATTCCAACCCCTTCTTGGTGTTGCAGTTTCTATGTCTATGAGTATACGTTTAGGTACACCCTTTCATAATTTATGTAATTCTTTTTTATTGTCCTCAAGGTTTATAAAATTACTGTTTCAGTAGTTTATATTCAAAGGACTGTCTATTATTCCTAAGATTATCAAAATCATTACCGGTTGGTGGTTAAGAAATAGAGGGTTATGTTTCAATGTATTTAATGTTTAATATAAAAATACTGGAAAAATTTTGTGAAGCACAAATAGTAGAACTTGATAAACCTATTTTGTGATGATACTATTTGTTTTGACATGCTTTCTAGGGGACATCGGAAACACTAAGGTCAACACAGAAATCTACTTGAATATCTTCATTTTCTATTACCTATATAGTTTTAGGGTTACAGTACAATCGAGAGTGTGTACTCGGAAATTACTAGGAGAGTGGTGAACCGCTATGTGATTCAATTTACCGTAACACAGTCGCATACATGAGATGTAAATAAGACGGGGAAGTTTTAACTCTGCATACTTTGCGCATCTAACGCAAACCTCTAAGTATTTTAAATTCCCAATATTGCACTCCAAAGACACCTAAATTCAAAATACAGGGCTATACGTTTTGAAATCTTCTAGTCGTCACATATGGTGGTTCCATAGTTACTCAATTTTCCTTTAAGATTCTAGTACTGGGCCTAATTAATCCTTTTAAAATCATACAGAGAGTGTATGGAAGTCAATATCTACTAGATAGATTGTCATTTATTCGTTTCTGAAACATTTTTGTAATAAACCTATAATATCTTTGAAAACTTCTTACAAATTTTTGTCAACAAACGATGTAATGAATTCAGTCAGAAACCTTATATGTTTCTATATCTTGTAAACTAAGTAGCAATAAAATCAAATTAATCTATTATAAACTTTAGATAATTATATGATATGTATTCAATAATGTCTCAAAGTGAAAGATGGATATAGTAGATAACTGGTAGTACAAAGGTGGATTGTGGGCTTCGTAGCTTGGATGCACTGGATGAACGATGGGTTTGTACGACATTAAGTAAATTAAAACTAGGGTATCTGAATAATGTCGCGTTAATATTTTTACTATCTAGAACTTGTTCATGTATAGATTGCAAGACATCTTTCCAAACTGAAAACATTGAACATTGGACAGTGATTGGATAGCTGTACAAAAAGCAATTGGCATCGAAAGAAGACCGTGAAGGCGAAAACTTTCGGATCAGCAACCAAAGACGCTGCAAATGAATTTACACGTTGAACAGTTAGGCCTTGCTTAAAAAAATTTGGACAAGTCTCACGTAGAAATACTAGCGCGAATTGTGCAGATACTCTAGGACATTTTACCTAAACACATACAAAAAAATCATACGTCTCATGGTGACCCTAGTATGTCAGGTTGCAAACTTTTCAATTCGTCCTCGTATCTATGTAGAATAAATCACGACATTGAAATTTCGATGAGATAATGTAATTAAATGGATAAAGCATTTTCGGAGAAGGCTTTATTAAATACCTAAGGAATCAAACTATTGATTTTAAGGTCATGCTCAAAATATGACAATTAATTAGTTGATATAAATTTAAATCCCTATTACAATACTTGTCAAGGTACAATAAAAGCAGTTTATAAAGATATTTCACTTTATTCTTTCCAGTTTAGCACAATTGGATTATCGGTATAAAGGAAATAGTCTATTAAGCGGTATAACGAAATGATATGTTTGTAATGCGACCAAAGGAAACAAATTAAATAGTATGCCACAATGATTTGCAATTCTAACTAAATTCAATTTAATATTAGCTATTCGCACGGTATACAGCATGTCTACTTTCTATCCAATACTATTAATAATTTTATTATTATAAATGATCCACAACACATAAAAGAGAAAAAATGTGTGGAATTAAAAACCGATTTACGGCCAATTCTAATTGCCGAATAAACTATGAATAAAGGTTATTCTATAGAAACTTCAAATAAAAGTTATGTGCCACTTTTTAATTTATTACTTGCTGCTATGGGTTATTCTCGCTCTACCAAATAAATTCTCAGAAAGTCGTGATTGAAAACAACACCTCTACGTATAACTTAAAACTTTAAGGAATAGAATTGCATTAGATCTCAGCAACAACTCATTATCGTATACTAATTTGTTACAATTTGTATGGCACATTTTACCAACAATTGAAAATATTTTATTACCTTATTAAAAGGTTTCATTAATTAAATCTTGTTGTTCAAACAATTGTGGTTAGACAATTAAACATTCATGGTCAGCAAATTCAATTGAAATTTAACGAGATAATGTTAAATCTATTAAATTTTATATCCATGGCAATAGTTCATCAAATTTCGATTAAAGGTTTATGAATAATAATTAATATCTATCAATGCTTATTTGCCTGATCACATTCGATGCTACGAAAAATGCTTAGTTTTTGACAAATTTTTCGTAAAGAACGCATAATTAGTGAGATGTAATAATTTAATTTAATAAATGAATTATGGTTGAGATTAAAAGTAATCTTTTCGTCAATACCAAACCAACTAAGATAGAAATGCCGAGGATAGTATGTTACGACTAGCCCCTTTCTCTCGTTTAGGCTTCGAGGGCTTACATAAATTTGCAGAAACACTTCTATGATGCAAGTATCTGCACTTTTTCCTCACTCCCTCTTCCCAAAATTATCCGAGCCACAAGCTGTTCCAATTTTCGCGTATTGGCTGACGACATGCATCAGTTATCACTACAGTAGCTTATTCTATACGGAAAAATTCGAATTTAATTGATATTATGACTTCGCTTAAAAAGAAATTAGTTTATCTTTAGGAGTTGAAATTTAAGTCCCAGTATCTTGAAACGGTTTGAAACAACTGAATAATATAGAATTTTGTAATGCGAAATAACATAATGGTTAGAGTAGATAATACACAATCAACTAACATTTTTAAATTCTGAATTCTTTTCAATACATTTATGAAGATATATAGATATCTATGGGCACTCCTAACTTTTAAAAATTGTTCTAAACTGATATGATTAACAAAACTAGAGTTGACCATATTGCACTAGTACGCTGCATTAAATAAACTTTATTGATGATGATAATTTTAATCAATTTAAAAGACACCGCTAATAATTTAAAGAGAAAGTTAGGAAACAACTAAAATTCTTTGGTGACACAGTTAACGTATATAAAAATCTTTTTCTCTTATAAAAGATAATTTGCATGTACTTCTTCTCTATTTCCTTTGTAAAGTTTCCAATCCTGATTCATTTACGAAGCATTGTTTTACATTGGCAGTATTCTTTCCTTATTCGCAGGCAAGTCGAAATTCATTTTTACTTTTTGCTTCAGAGAATCAGAATTTGCTATTAATAATAGATCTAATTTAATAGCTAAAATCAAATTTATGATAACATCTTCTAATTATATATTAGTATCCATTGATAACTATATGAATGAATACCGGTTGTTTCCAAATTACTAAATGATTAAAATTACAGTGATAAGTGGATCAGTGTTTATTTCGTCCTTTTAGTTTGGTAATTTACAAACTTTCTTTAATTTAATACTTAATTGATCCTTGAAAAGTACTAAATAGTTACGAATGGGATACCCTCAACCATCTTTTTTGTCTAAGACCTTTCTAAATAATATTAAGATTATCGAAGCATGGTTGATTTGATGATCATAGCATATTCTATTATATACACTTACTCAAAAAAGCGAAACGGAAATAGCATACGATTAGTCAATAAAAATGTATTGTAAGGATAAAAATATATTGAAACAAAAAAGAATGTACATCATAAAACATTTTGAAAAAGGTAACTAATTTAGTACATAAACCCAAAATAGTACAAACTGTTTAGACGCACTTCAAAAGCATCACCATGTAGTTGGTATGTTCATGTACGTCAAGTAAGGATAAAAAGTCCATGCGTACCCCAAGTTCGCAATTGTTTACACGGATTCGTCCACACTGTAAGTTTATCGATTATTAACACGTTGCCGTTTTGAAATATGCGGAGTTATTAAAATATCTTGTTGTTTTACAATAATTCATTATAGTAACATCACCTGCGCCATTTCAAATACAGCGCTTTTGCGTGATTGTTGCGGTTCACGCAAATCCCATTTTAATTGAGCATGCACTGTCGCATCCCACAAGTATTCCGCAATATTATTATTAAATTGCAGGCAAGTATACAATATATTGTTAATAATTATAAAACAATAGTGTCATCCAAAATAAAGCCTAGAATAGGGCATCTACAAGAGTAAAATATTTATGATGAAGGTAACATTCTGAAAAAGTATGGAAAAACCCTGAATTAAGCGCAAAACAATTTGCTGTAAAATTGGCAGAATAACAATCAGTCACTTTAAACCTCTAAACTACACGAAATACTTTGAATAGAGCTGGACGAACCGCTCAAAGAAAACCATTTGTTTCAGTAGTAAACAGAAACAAATGATCGGAATTCGCTACAAGTTGTTTCAAAGCCACCACATTTTGGAGGAACTTTTGCTTTAATAGTGAAACAAAAGTAAACTTATTTCAATCTGAAGCTCATGCGAAAGTATGGAGAAAGCCAAACAGACATTGAAAAAATATAATCTATATCTAACTATTAAACATGGTGGTGGCAATTTAATGCTTTGGTATATATGTTGCAGATTCGGGTGGGCAATTGGCAATTGACTGATTTAAAAAAAAGTTGAACAGTGTGAAATATTAAGATTTACACGATCGTACATTTTCCAACACGAGAACGGTCGAAAGCATAATACCCTAATTCTTCAAGAATAGATCCTATATAACATTCCAAAATAACATGAAACGCCTTCACAATCGTGAAATTTAAATCTCATCAAATACCTGTGGGATGTATTAAAACAACGAGTTTTGAATTGAAATGTATCTTCAAAACCGGGGTTGCTAAATAACATAGTTGCCGAATGAGAAAAAATTAGTTATATCTATGCTAAGACGATTAATTGCTGTAACTAGGAGTGGAGTATATCCTAGTGTAAATTAATATTTAGTACAATTCATGCTAATAACTTTTGAATTCGCTTTATCTGAAAACTTCTTTGATATAAAGACAGTTCCGTTTATTTCTAACTAGATGTTGGGTGTGTTCAAACAATAATGTATTTCAAAATAGGAATACTAATAAGTCACCTTTTTAAAATAGGTTTTTTTATTACGTTTGAAATATTTTTGATTTTACAAACTTAAGTCCACTGTATGGAAACCTTTTTGAGTAAGTGTATAATATGGAGATATCTTATTAATGTAATTTAAAAGCAGCGTACGCGACTTAATAGATTTATTAGCTTTCTGAGTATTTGCCACTTAATATTACAATTAATGCATGAACTGAGTTAGATAATTCACCAACATACTTAGATTTAAAGAGTTTTTTTCATAAACCACACATTTTATTTTGAAATTTGTCGTAAACTAATCTATATGGATCATATTATATGATTTTATTATTTTCATACCATTAATCACAGAATTGCAGTTCTCCATAGATTAAGCATTCCATCGGTTAATACAAACTTCTCTAAGAAATTGAATACTACTAAACCAGATTGTAACAAACAGTAATTCTCATATTTCCTCATAAAACAAAATTTTTAAAAATTTGTTACTGTTGAATCTTTTCGACACAAAAGAAAAGCTCCCAAAATTTTTTAACTGGTGGTTGTATATGCACAAACCACATAGTTTTATTTAATTTTAAACCATCATCGAGATAAAGTCTAGGTTACTCTTCATTACATATAAAATTTAAAAAAATCTTTGTCGTGATAAACACAAAAATTAGAGTGTATACTTATAAATATAATTCTTATACTTGCAAATATACACTTCGGTTTTTATATTAACTTCGGCAGGGATTGTTTAAATTTTACCTGTAAACAAGAATAACTTGGACTAATTAAGAATGCACTTGCTCTAATGATGGTTTAAAACTAAACAAACCGAAACAAGTGCAGGATATGAATATACAATTGCAGTAGTTAAACAAGTAACATTCTACATAGTTTGTGGATCAGGGGGTGAAGCGGGAGGGTAGCGTGATAATATGCGGGTAGGAGATAGGGTATAGGTTTCCCCCCGTCTGAATCTTTCCAAGAGTGAAATGCAGGAGTGTGTTTTACGCAAATGCGAGAAGGATTGAATACAAGTAGGGTAAGGGGCGTGTCTGCAAGCATCAGCAAATAGGTGGGCGTGTCTTATTATAATAGATTTTCCGAGAGTTGGTTAGAGTGAGCGCGAAGAATGGGATTAACGGAAGGGCGAGAAAGATGGAATTATGATAGTTAAAGGGGCATGTCTAAATGAAAAATGGCCGCCAGTAAGTAACAAAGGGATGTGTCTTGTTAGTAAGAACAAAATGGCGCCCGACATGTGTTTAAAAATATGTATTAGTAAAATGTAAAGGTTAGAAAACAAAATGCCGCACCAACATGTATTTATTTTTGTTTTATTAAGAACAAAACGGCACGTCGACATGTATTTAAAACATGTATTAGTAAAAAAATCATAAAGTTAGAAAGAGAAGAAGAACAACAAAATAGCGTGCCAACATGCATTATAAAATGGCGCGTGTGCCGACAATTGAATGTTAATAAAGCATAGTATATAAAATCTCGTGCTTTTTCGTTTAAATGCGATTGCTAGTGCACGCACTTAAATAAATTACGCATAATTTGCATAGGCATTGATTCGTTGATTGATTGATGAAGTTTTATTGTTTTAAAAATGATGTGTATGTATGTATGTAAGTAATTGAACAAGTTAGATGGATGGATAGGTAGACGTAAGATTGGTTAGATAGTAAAGGAGAGTTTCTTCGGTTTCAAAGATGTTGCCTCTACTAGACATAACTAATAAGTTAATTAAAGTCTTTTACTGTTAATTTCATTTAAAAGTAAGTGTTTTTGTTTCAAAATTAGAATTTCGGTTTCCTTAGAGTTAAAACTTAGATTTTACGTGAGATCGAGTTGGAGTTGAATTATACAGAACAAGTCAGACGAGTTTACCGAATTACTTACATATATACGAATTAAAACTCGATGTAGAAATTTTAAAAGTTAAAAATGCAAGTTGCCGTCTTTTTAACAAGTATTTCACATAAAAACTAAAACGTAGTAAGTTTTTAGATATAAACTAATTAAAGTTCGATTTTAAATACTTTAGGTGTTAAATTATACCGAGATAAATTTGAATTTTACGGAACAGGTCACGCAGAGTTTATCAGATTATTTACATATATACGAATTAAAACTTTATGTAGAAATTTTAAAAAGTTAAAGATACAAGTAGTCATCTTTTTAACAATAAGTATTTCACATAAAAACTAAAACGTAGGATGTTTTTAGGTATAAACGAATTGAAGTTTGATTTTAAATAACTTAAGTACTAAACTATATCCAGATACATTTGAATTTAAAGAATAAGTCACACAGAGTTCAATACAATAAATGCGGTTAAATTTAAAATTGTCGTTTACTGAATTATTTACATATAATGAATTAAAACATGATGCAGAAATTTTAAAAGTGAAAAATTCAAGCGCTCCGTCCTTAAAACGATAAATATTAAATATAAATAATTATTTGCTGCACATATATAAGTATTAGGAAATTCTATACACACGTTATTTTAATGAAAAGGCGAATTATAATTACAAATATAATCAAACGTATATATAAATGTATTAAAAAGTTATCTTAACATTTCAAATGACGATATAAATCTGTGTGATAGATATAACATAAGATCTTAGGAGGAATAGTTCTAGAATTGTCACAAAGGAGCTATTAATTTCAAACATGTGTTTTTAAAAACGAGGGGTTAAAAAAATTGTCACCTTAATAATATAACCACATTTCAAGTGCGTGAAAGAAAACATGATATTTAAATCGACTACAAATACTTAAACAAAAGATATAATTAATATACAAGCTTATGGATATTAAGAGAATTTGAAGGATTAGGTACGTTATTTTAAATATAAAAAATACTTATATACCTAATAAAAATTTTAATGTACAAAGATCCTATGATTATAAATAGATTTATTAATTATTTTAGAGCCGTCATTTAAGGCTATTGAAATAAATTAATGCTTAATTAATATAATTTTGATTACAGAAATTGCATGCATGATTTATCGTTATTAATGTTTAAATATCAACTAAGATATTAAATATCCTTTAAAATTCTTGAAAATAGCTACCAATATTAAAAAACGGGTGCAATTCATATATATTCAAAGATAACAACTTCCTTTTTTAAACGTGCCTCAGATGAGATGAATTTTAGGGTGAAAATAAATAAGACTGTGTAAATAACATTTGAAAAAAATACAGTCTGCGTGAGAAACGATTTAGGAGGAAAAAAAGGCCGTTCCTCGTGAGAAAAGTATAAGGAATACGTATTAATTATACAGTTTTTTTGTAATTATAACGTCAAACGCGTTATAAATAAAATTCAGAGAATAATAGAGAGGGTTGGTAAAATAAATTTGGAAGAGAATATATAAACGTATTTATTGGCCTAAAATACGAATAAGTATCATTTAAAATTGTATTTAACTATAAGGATAAATTAAGTGTATTATTGCAAGGATGCAAAGTCGTGTATCTAATAAAAAGGGTTTATAATTAGATATTAAAATTCGGAGGCGCTCGTGTAACTACGATTAGAAATAAAAAGACATGCTCAAACACAAAATGGTTTTCAAATATATTAATTAATTACTGAAAGGCTGATATATGCGTGCATGTGTATGTGTGTTTGTGTGTGTATGTGTGAGTGTGCGTGCGTGCGTGCGTGCGTGCGTGCGTGCGTGCGTGCGTGTGTGTGTGCGTGTGTGTGCGCGCGCGCGCGCGCGCGTGTGTGTGTGTATGTTTATATGTAAATATATTCTACTAGTGAATTCAAGTTTACGTGAATAGAAGAGAATAAATATACATATATCAGGAATTCCTAAGTTTATAAATAATAACGTCCGATTTCTGTAAACAACAACTTACATATCAGTAGAAAATTTATAGCTTAAATTTGCTATATATCAAATTAAACAAAGATGAGATAAATTGTGTTTTGTTTGTTTTGATTAAAAGAGATAAAAGAAATTGAAGCGATATGGATTTTGTTTTTGAAGCTTTTAATAAATCAAATCTCCAGAACAATTCCATCAAGTTGTCAAATTTAACGCCTAGTTATAGGTATGAAAAATAGTCGTGGAATTATAAAGAAGTGTTGTATTTTTACCCTCTCGGTTTCTAGATATGTTTACTGATGAGGTAATTGAGCAATTCAATAAAGACATCAAATCGTCTAGGAAGAAAACGGTCTTAGTTTATCGAGGACTTAATAAGGTGAAGAAGACCAATAAAATGTATGACATTAGCATTGAAGCTTACATTGAGGATAAAGAGGAACGTAATGTATCTAAGTGATGTGTTAAAAATATAGACGAACAATAATCATTACAGGAGTGTAGTTTTAATGTGCTACGAACAATCGTCGATAATAAGGAAGCATGCAAGTCGTTTCCACCTTGACGATTATGTAATTTTGGGGTATGCAATTATATAAACTGCATAATTTTCATGTAGAAATTTGATTTTAAACGTTTGTTAACTAAAAGTGTGAAGAATACTTACATAACTTCCAGATTCATTTTTTAATTTAATAGGTAAATTATAAAAATTTTAATAAATACATTCTTCTTTCAAGTACAAAATCTTGATCATAAGATTCAAGTAAAAATAAATTTTAAAAGTATGTAATGTTAGTTTTTGCTACTTTATATGTCAAACGCAGAAAGGGAAAACGGCTAAATTATTTATAAAGCATATAAAGTTAATATTTAAGGTACGTTCTTAATTATATAAGATTTCAGTTATAGAGTTTAAATGTTAGATCCTAATAAATTTGCTTGCTGACTATTAATTTAAAACAGTTGTACATTTTTAATGAAATATGGCTTCAGCTTCATCAATAAAAACGAGGGCTAAGGTAAAAAGATCGAGATTCTGACATAATTTCAACAAGGATTAAATAGAGCTATAAAATTTTTAAAATAAAATGTATGAGGCTGATAACTTGTAAGCGACTGTTATCACGGTACAAAGATTTTCAATTACAAAAAAAAATATTTTCAAAGAATACTATAAATTTAATTAATTAAACTAGGTTTTTAAAAAATATTAAAGAGATAAAAAAATCTAATGAAGTTGAAAATAACGATAGATTAAGTTTGAGTTCGGGAAAAGTGAATCATTTGGAGGCGGTACTATGTACGTTACGAAATTATCAGGTTAAGTTTAACGAATTATAAGTAAATGTAGATATACGCGCAAAAAAGACAAGATTGGGGATGCGGGTGATAACAAGTAGCTCATCATCACTAAATCGTCGTAACTTAAAACAAACATCAAAAATTCGTTCGAAGCGAGTAAAATGGATCGATACTCGAGGGCATTCATGGGACGTTTTAGATGCAGGAATGTAATTAATATAACACGTAAAACCCTAGACAGCTCTTTAAAGAATTTTTTGTCCTTTTTCAGCGTAGAATGGTTAATATAGCTAAAAAAACGGAATGCGGTGAACGAATCGTGTCAAATGTTTATGATAAATACAGAATGGCCATCTGAATTCGTAACACTTTGACGACAAAGAATGCTAGATTGCTAGCCACAGATTTGGCAAAGAAACTCCGGAAGAAATGGTTTAAAGCAAACGTCGTGGATGAGATCTTACATCGTCTAGAGTCGTTTCAAGAACGCGATTCTGGATGGGCATTGGCCTCTATTTCGGCCTTACGCATTAACACTTGTGAATGTACAAACAAAATATTTACGCATCTAACTGCGGTAGGAACGTATATTCACCTACCTGGCACCATAAGACTCAAAAAAGCATGCATAAATATACGTAATCGTGATAACTTTTGCTTAGCCTGGTCTTTAACAGCCGCTCTACTTCCAGAAATAGTTAATTCGAATTGCGTATCATCTTATCCCCATTTTAAAGGCCTGCTCTATATTCAAGACATCGCATTTCCAATAACCAATAATTTTCATAACTTTAAACGATTTTTAAAATTAAATCCAACAATGTCGTTGAATACATACGGATTGTCATTAAAGAAGGGGTAATATAGCATCATACCGTTATATATAACCGAATAATGCAAGAGTAATTATGTAAATTTATTGCTAATTAAGGAGAAGTATAGAGATAGAGCTGAAAAACCTGTGAGATGTGATACGGATGACGAATATGACGATGAAGACACGTTACAGGAAATACTTACCGAGAAGAATAAGAAGGACCTGTCTGTTGTTACAAAATAATATTATTGTTACATAATAAATTTAAGTCGTCTTGTAAGAAGTCCAGCCACTAGCATGCATACGAAAATTTACATTTGCTCAGATGTCTATGTTACTATAAAGATCAAGATCAATTAAATTTCAATACGGCGGATTGTAGTCAGTTGAATAATCCTAATTGTCGAATTATTGCCTAAATCTAGCACCTCTAAAATAGTTTGGTAGTTTTTCAAATAACTAGTTTACTCCGTTTATAATTTATGCCGATCTTGAATGTTTAATTAAAAAGGTTATAGCAACAGAGTCGTTGTCGTCGTCGTCAACAGGAAAAGGTAACGGTAAACAAAGTAAGCTAAATAAACCTTCAAAATCATGAAGTTTGCAGTATCGGCTATTTCGTTTTTTATAAATATAAACCTGAACTTTTTTACTTCAGATATCGTCATAATACTGATACGGCGGAATGGTTCACGAACGGATTAAATAGAATTTCAACTGAATTGGTGCCATATTTTGATAATGTAGTTCCAAAGAAATCTTTAACCCCAATACAGCAATCGGAATTTTATTTAGCGTCTGTTTGTCATATTCGTGAGGAACTCTTCACGTTATCGTCAGGAAAAATGTCTGAAAGGGTTAGCCATTATTGCCATTTAACGAGTGAATATAGAAAAGCTGCTCAGAAGTTGTGTAATTTAAATTATAATCTGGTTATGATAGCAATTTATTAATTAAAAGTCTAGCTAGGATCATTTTTGGAAATATAAGTTCCTAAAATTAAAGAAAGTTATGTTTCGTTTGCAAGTGGATCCATAATGGTATTAACATTAAGTTTCAATTAATACACTTATTAAGATTTTTGAATAGCAGTTTATAGACACTGGCCTCTTATTTAGAGTATGATAATTTTTCAATTATAAGATCCCAATTTGCCACAGATGATTTATATAGCAATAATCAAATTCGATTGTGACTTCGAAAAGGTAACCCCTACGAGTACATGGATAAATGGTCAAAATTTAGCGAAACAAACTGCTGCCTAGGGAAGCATTTTACAGTAGTTTAAATCGTATCTGAGGAAGATCATCAACTCGCGTGCAAAATTTGGCGTGAATTTAACATCAAAAATCTAGCCGACTATTGTTCCTTGTTCATGAAATGTGACGTTTTAATGTTAGTTTCAATTTTAGAAAATTTTAGAGATATTTCTCACAGGCGTTATGGTCTTCGTGTTATTTAACTATTCCGGCTATTTCTTGAGACACAGCTCTAAAGTACACCAAAGTTAAGATAGATCTATTAACTGACGTTGACATGATTATGTTATTTGAAAGAGCAATTTGAGGGCCGTTAGCGAATGCGTAACGAGATATGGTGAATCGAATAATCGTTACGCAAACGACTTCGATTCGGAGAAACCTAGCAAGTTTTTAGTTTACTTTGATAGTAACAATGTGTACGGCTTCGTAATGTGTTATTCGCTGCCCACCGGCGGTTTTAAGTGGCTAACGCAAGGAAAAATTGATTGCATAAACGTAATGAGTATTCCGAATCAGGATAATGTAGGATACGTATTTGAAATAGACTTAGAGTGACCGAAGTCGTTGCATTTATTACATAATAGCTTACGTTACTGTATCAAACATCGTATATCACCGCAAGGAGGCAAGCAAACGAAACTACCTTTAACTCTTCATCCTAAACAGAAATATGTAATTCATTATGTCAATTTAAATCAAGTTTTAAAAGCAAGTTTAAAGCTAACTAAAATACATAGAGCCATCAAGTTTGACCAATCCCCCTGGTTTAAAAATACATCGAACTGAATACGGTGTTAAGAGCGGCTACAACTAATTTCTTTGAACAAAATCATTTTAAGTTGATGATGAATTCGGTATACGGAAAGACAATGGAATCTGTACGTAAATATAGAGACGTAAAACTAGTGAGCCTGGGTGGGGAGGTATGGGTCGGCTCGTTATATTGCATTAGCTACATTTTGTAGTTGTACAATTTTCGACGAGAATTTGGTAGCTATCGAACTAAACAGAAATAGAAATGAAGTGCTCCTTAATCGCCCATTCTACATAAGAGCTTCATTTTTAGATTTATCTAAGACTCTCATATACGATTTTCATTATAATTTCATGTTAAAATCGTTCACTTTAAATACAGTAAACTTCTGTTATATCGATATTGATTCTGTTTCGGATTTACTAGAATATGAAAACTTGTATGCTTTTATTAAAGATAATCTAGACAGATTTGACACCTCAACTATGCTAGCGATAACTCCTACGAAATTCATTTTGATAATAAAAAGTTTTAGGTGAAATGAAAGACAAGCATTGTGGTAGAATATTTTTAAAAGTTATGGGCTTGAAAAGCAAAATGTACAGCATGCAAGTGCAAGGATGTAATGATCGAATTAAAAAATCTAAAGCAATCGTCGCCAACGTAAATAAATTTTAACAATTATTTAGACTGCATTCAAAAGCATATTAAAATAACTAAAGATCAGTATACTTTGAAATCCGTAAAACATTCTATTTATACTATCAAACAGTCAAAAATGGTATTGTCTCATTTAAACGATAAACGCCATCTACTTGAAGACGGAATTCATATAATGCACTGGGAGTAGTGTAAGATGAGGCATTCTGGAACAGCCCCCCCCCCCC
>JAHWXV010425133.1:0-11554 GCA_024586415.1 Phrixothrix hirtus
TCCGGCTTGAAAAATAGGAGAATGGATTTTATGTAGAAAAAATAGGTAAGATTTTATTTGTGCCCACCCTCTTTCAGAACTCACGAGCCGCCACTGGTTTCAGTATCGACGATTTACTGAACCGCGACCTTGTACATTCTTTAAAACAAAAATTGTTATTCAATATATTTATCTGTTCTGTTTAACATTGTTCAATATGTATGTATACATTTACATTAAATTAATATTAAAATGAGTAAAAATATTAAAATGTAAAATATTTAGGTATCCACGTATGCAAGAATAAAAGAGGGTTACTATATCACATAAAAGAAGTGTACCAAAGTTATCTAAACATGTTAAGAAAGTACGGCAATATATCTTCCTAGAAACAAAAATAGAAGTTATTCGGAAAATGGATAAACACGCCTTAATGTCTGTAGATCTTTGAACTTACCTCCATTACCATTACCATTATGCAAAATACAGATAACATTAAACACTCTGCTCATCAGTCTACGGCAGTAAATGTAAAACATGTGAGTTACAGTAGAGATAAAATTCTTGAAAAAATAGATAAATTGTTATCGTTATGGGCGGATGAGGGAAATTAAAAAAACATTCCCTTGAATCAAGCTGCTATAATTGAAAAAACAAAATCAATTTTTAATCATTTTAAGGAGACAGATGAAGTAACTGTTGTACTGTAAAATTATGCGCTGACGCAGCAAGTGCAGACATTGCGGCGGCTGCTTTTCCTAGGGAATTGCAGGGTTATGTAGAACAAGACAACTATTCTCCAAACCTAATCTTCAACGTTGATGAGACTGGGCTTTATTGGAAAAAGTTACCAGCACAAGGAAGTTTCTGCAACCTTCAAAGCTGTAATGCATTCATGGAAATGATGAGAGTTTTAAACGCTTCATACAAAACAGTTAAAGACTATTGAAGGTCTTTCGATATTTTGAAAGGCATTAAAAACATCAAGTCGGCTTGAGATGAAGTTACAACAAAATGCTTAAATGGAGTTTGGCGTAAACTTCTGCCAGCAGTCATGTACGATTTTAAAGAAGTAGTACATCAAGAAAACTTAATTGAACACATTACCAGACTTGCGCGTGATGTGGGATTGGAAAATGTTACACCTGAAGATGTAACAAAACTTTTAGAAGCCCATTATCAGCCACTTTCGAATGAAGACTTAGAAAAATTATACAAAGAATTAGATCAGAGAAGGAAGAAAACCAAGAAGAAATTCCTAGAGTTATAAAAACAGACGATCCACAGTGTATCTTTTTAACTATAGAAAGTTTAACGGATGAACTTTGTAAGTTAGATAACGATTAGGAGCGAAATGCAAATGTAAGGAGCATCATCGCGTTCATTCAACCACATTCTGAAAGAAAAGAAAAAATCTAAACAATTAAACATGGATCCTTTTTTCTGAAAAATGTAAGAGATCCGAAACTTTGAAATATCATTTGTTTTTCTTAAGATCTTGTAATAAAAACATTTCATAGTATATCGATAAAAGACACAAAACCAAAAATTTCCCAATCATTTTATTTATTAGCCTACATATGATTAGGTTTATTCAAAATATTAAACCATCATAAGCGCAATTGTATTCTTAATTAGAATATAATTATAGTTTGTATTAAACAAATTTCTGTCTACATTCCAGTTCTAAGAAATTTTATGCATACAAATTATAATTATAGTCTAATTTCGAATACAATTGCCCTGATAATGGTTTAATATTTTGAATAAACCGAAATATATGTAGGCTAATAAATAAAATGATTGGGACATTTTTGGTTTTGTGTCTTTTATCGATAAACTAGGGTACAATTCCCAATTTGAGAATTATGGATTTCACCAGATAAAAATATTTCACTTTAGTTTATCATAAAATATATTTTAAAAATTGAATTTATAATGTATGTATTTTGTATTATATTGTATTGATAAACAAAATTATTTGCTTGTTTTTCACTTGTGTAAAACCTAACTCTATACGTCATTGTAAATATGGGTTCATTTTACGCCGATTCGATTTGCGCCGACTTTTGTAGGAACGGAACTGCGACGTAAACCGAGGGCTACATATATTGATTTAGTCAAAGTGATTCGATATTTGTGAAATTTTGCATACAGTCATAATTTCATATTCTGAACAACTTTTCTTAATAACATTTTACCGTAGTAAAGACCGAAATGGCACTTTGTTTCAACACAAAATGGTTTTTTTCAATTGACGGTCTTGAATTTTAAAAACATCAAAACGTATTTCAAAAATGTTTGATCAATTACACCTATAGTGTATATTTTAAAATAGCTTAGCTGTCTTGATTTTCCGTTATTTAAATTTCTACAGACAATAACTTGCACAATTTGGATTAATGTAACCTTGCTTTAATACGAGTTTTCGACATATAAGCGCGCACCTTCAGGCAAGTTATTTAAGTTGAAAAGTAAGTTGTAGGTACCCAAATGTATACGATAAAAACATCTTATTTCATTTGTTGTCGCTTATAAAGTACTAACAACATACATGTATCTAAGGGTCATATTACTAATTGAGAGTTCTTTATGATTGTTGTGTTTGCCTTATAAATGGGTGCGAAATGCGTATTTTTATGTTTGCAAAATCATACGCTAAGAAATCCTCAAAGACGAGATATTTTACACCTCTTTGAAGACATCGTGAAACTTGCACCTGAAACTGCGTATCTAAACGTTCCTTTCGGACTTTGTACATCATTATTCAATAGTTGTCTTGAACGTTGCTATGTGAATATTCCGTTTTCAAATTATTTATATTTTTGCAAAATTTCAGTCGGTTTAGCATCAAACAGATTTGGCATCGTTAATTACCATGCATATGAATAATCAATCACCGAATAAAAGTTTGCTTCATATTTAGTAAATCCTTGTATGTAGTGGTACACGTTTAAGTAATAACTTCTAATGAAAAGAACGCTTCGGACGTCAGAAAATAGTATTATGTAAAAGAACCAATTCATAATAGATCATTAATTATTGCTTTTATAAAATGACTAGTGCTACGCCTGTCTGTATTTGTAATAAACAAAGTTGTACGGTATTATGAATCATTATATATTTAAATGTGAAAACACGTTTTCCTCAAAATAGATGTCAAGTGCTTAAAATAAAAGATTAGGTATCATTTAAAATATCCCTTGGATAAATTTGAATTAACTCAGAAACTAACTGTCATTCTAAAATCGTCAATAAATCAGCAGTAAATTATTATTTATGTATAAAGGTCTAGATTAGACCTTACTTAGCTACCCATAAAAATAAAATTCCCTGGCTAATTTAGTACTCTCATCGAATAATGAGAAAATCGACATAATTCTAAAATTGTTGAATTATAATTTAAAATTGTTGCAGAAATGCAAATCACTAAGAAGTTAAACCTCAAGCTTAAAATGTAATTCTAGTACCCATGTAGATATATTTTGGGCAAAGCCTATCGACCGCGGACCGCCTGCAGAGAAAGGCCACCACCGTACTGTTGCTAGCTGCAGATTTCGATGACATGAACAGGGTATATTAATTTCTAAAAATCTTCATTAACATTCAATCATTTTAGTTTTAATATTATCATTCTTTTTTATTTATTCTTATGCGGTAAAAGTTATTCCTTTCAATATATAATTTTATTGATAGAAAAATTTCATCATGTGACGATAAATGATGACCGCATGAGAACCTTTAATAACCTACAATATACTGTGTTTGTATATATCAGATAGCATCGGTAACCAAATCAGGCTATGAGTTCGAGGTGAAACAGTAGCAGAACAAAAGTATTTTTTTATATTACACGTATATGGACCATTAATAATGATGTTGCATTACAACATCGTTCAACCAGTATACAAAATGACAGTGATTAATAGCGTGTATATCTAGCGTTGGTAATGTAAAATACCACTAGTAAACGGCCAACGTTCGACGCCCGGGTTTTGACGGCTAAAATGGTAAACAAAATAATACATTGTGTCTTCAAAAATATATTCATATTATTAATAATTATATCATATAAAAGCATGATATATGGTACTTCACACTTTTGTATATAAAACTAATAAATATTATAGTTACATAGGCAACAATCTAATAAATAATATTCCCTCTTAGTTTAAAATTAATTTGAACATCATAAACATCCATACAATTAAGTGTTTTTATTTGAACGTGTTAAAAAATACATTTTTAATGCTAATTTAAATATATACGATATATGCTAATTCTTAAATTTTAAAACGACAAAACTTAATACTCATTCATCGATTACAGCTTACGTATATAACCAATGTACACATAAAAAATGCTGTTTCATATTTTATTGTAAATTTAAAAATTAGAAAGGTTGTTTTCGTTTAAAAAAACATAATTTTTCAATATTGTTTTTAAAATGAAGTTTCTTATCCTGATGATACCCCAATATGTTTTATTATCACAACAGGACGCATATTGCTACTGTCACGTTATTTCGGGAAAATTATAATGAAACGTTAATTGTAAATAATATCAACATTAAAATAATACCCATTAAAGCCACGGTATTATATTAACAACTAGACGCTACTTTTTAAATCAAAAACAAACCGTGTAATTACAATTCAATTAAGTAATTAAACTTTTAAGAACCGAATTACCTTTGAGAAAAAATTATCAATTTTTTCTTAATAGTTTATTAGTATACAGTTTTTTAAGATGTTTTGGAAAACCTTAAAACTTAAAATTTCTTATAATCTAGTTTTTATAAATGTTTTCCTTTAGGAATTTTGTTGGATACGCCAAACCGAGAAATTAATCGAGCAGGAAACATCCCTCTTAATACACCATTATCTACATGAGTGTGTGGTGTCGCACCATTCTGCTGAAATCGCACTTCGACCAAGCCAAATTCTTCCAATTGAGGGTGCCTAAAAATTATCTGGCATCGCTCTTTAGTACTAAGCATCGACTGTAACAAAATCGGTTTGATTGTTCTGAAATAAACAAGGACCAATTACATCTCACAACATAACATGGCCTCAAACAGTAATATTTTAGTAATGCAGCAATCTTTCACGAAGGATACTATTGGAGATAGTCAATTTTGCCGATCAAATTTAAATGTTTTCATCGCCTTAAATCGCTAATTATGTCGTAGATTATCTCTATGCTTAGTTGGTGAACAACCTGAATAGCATGCAAGTGTAATCTTGAAATTTGCTTCAAGGACGCCCTAGAAATGTCCCATTGTGTTTCATTTTTTTGTTAACATTGTTGGTTTTTTCGAATACTTACATGCTCGATATTTTCATTGAAATGATTTGTTTGTGGTCTGTTACGTTTTGTACCCGCCGTTGTTCCACGTTATTGAAACTATTGAAAAAACAACAAATTGTTTTTGCAGTTGGAGCAGCATGGTTTACTCGCAATCATATGCGCCACAATAACTGACTCATTGTTGTTAATAAACTAACAATTTCAGTACATTCTTATAAGATATATTTGTTCGTTATGAAGAGAGTGGAATTGTTAAGAGTCATTTTGATGGTATATTTACTGTTATTTCATCAATTTCAAAATGTGGTCTGCATGTTTCCACAATCTATAATTATCTTTTAGGTGTAAAAAGTTGGGGAACGCACAAACGTAATTTTTATATATCTATACGTTACAGCATTAATATACGAGGGTGCGTTTTTATATTCGCGCAATGGAGGATAAGGAAGATAAATAAAAACAGAGAATTATATTTCTTTTTCAATACATTCTGCCTTAACTATAATATATTTCTCAGCTCTAGTAATTAATTTATTTATATCAGTGAAAAAAACTAATTCATTTTTGTCCTCAAAATACAATGAAATTGCTGTTTTTACTTCATCATCGGACGAAATTTTTTGCTTCGAAGTTCTTTCTTCATATTCGGGAACAAATAGTAATCGCTGGGGGCTAGATCTGGACTATAGGGTGGATGATTAAATTCTTGGAAGCCTGTTTTCTGCAGGGCAGCTTGTGCAACTCGGCTTTGATGAACGGGCGCGTTGTCGTGCAAAAGCAGCACACCTTTGGCAAGTTTTCCTCTTCTTTTTTCTCTGATGGAGTCCCTTAATCATTCTAAAAGTGTGGCATAATATTCCCTCATTATAGAGCCACCCTTTTCTTTGTAGTCGATGAGCAGGATTCCTGCAGTGTCCTAAAATTTGGTCGCAAGGAGCTTTCCAGCTGACTGTTACACTTTAAACTTCTTTGGCGGGGGTGCACCTTTTTTATGCGACTGCATTGAATCTTTTTTGGATTCAGGTTCATAGTGATGAACCCACGTTTTATCTCTTGTAATAATTCAACTTAATACTCCATCTTGGTCTTCACTGCAGAGCTTCGAAAACGCCTGTAAACATGCAATTTGTTCATGTTTTTGAGGAGGCGTCAGCAATTTCGCCACCCATCTTGCAAAAACCTTTAACACGCGAGATGATCGTGCAGAACTCAAAAATGGTCGTATCTGATACTCCAACCATTTCTGCAAGTTGTTTCTTTTTCAAACGGGCATCTTCAAATATTAACTTTTCTACTTTTCCACAAGTTCTGGCATGGTCACTCCGATGGGATTTCCAGGGCGCTGATCGTCTTCCAGTGATTCTTTGCCTTGTTAAATAGGTTATGCCATTTATATATCATGGTTTTTCTAGGACGAGTCCTGGTAAGCAGCTGACCTCTTCTATAATAGTTTGCTCTGGTTTTCCTTGTTTTGTCTAGAAGTTTATAACGGCACGATATTCAACTTCACTCATATTGAAAATATTTTCACGTTCTGACTCGTTTAAATGACAATCACTCAAACACTATTAATTGTATAATGACTCAGTTCGTTATTCATAGCAATAAAACATCATGCTAGACATTGCGGTTGATTTACCAAGCTCCGCCCTTCAGTAACCCCTCCATTCCGTGAATATAAAAACGCCCCCTCGTATGTTTAGATAACGATGTTGTATTAAGCAACTCTTATTTAAAAAAAATCGAATATTTTACAAAAAAGTTAGAATTTCCAAAAAACTCTGAAACAACCGTATTTAGTGCATCCGTAGTTTACACTCATACTAGGTAAGAAAAAAGAATATATTACGGACATATTTAAGACCATATTCTGAAATTAATAAAAAAAAACAGTAAAAAGACAATAAAAAGGAAACATTTTTCTAGCTATAGTATAGGCCAAAAAATGTCCTTATCAACCTAGCTCCTTTGTACATGAGCTATAAATAACTGTCAAATTAAATTAAAAGAAACACACCATATAAAAACGGCGAGTATTTCAAATCGGATACCGCACATTAGAATAAAATTGTGACAACTTAACGACCTTGCGCGCTAATAACCACAAGATGAAGCTAAGTAGTCGTTTAGTCTAGGACTTTTTACTGTAAAAGCTTTATAATTTAAACGTGACACAGTAACTTTACACAAGAATCCTAGTTAAACCATCTCTTTGTTTAGAGTTTGCAGTATAGACGCCAAGCAACAGCGATAGCCAACTTCAAACAAATTACAAATAGTATGATCCACCACTTTACGATCCTAATTATGGACAGTAACTGTCCAACATGTCTTATTGGTTTTTAGCCCTTCTAGAATATAGTTTACAACCATATAGGGCAAGTGAATGCGACAACCGTATTTGTTATTCTACAAAGTATGAAATCCCTTTTCGTCAAAACGACAATTTTATGCCCGACGGCCTTTTCTCAACATTTTATTTAGAGAAGCTAACAGACACTTTTTCGGTCAAAATTTTCGATGTCCAATTTTTAGCAGAAATACACGTTTTCAGGTTCCCTGCACCCGAAAAACATGTTTTCAGAAATTGGTCTTTATGTGTGTGCGTGTGTGTGCGTGTGTGTGCGCGTTTGTACGTGCGTGCGTGCGTGCGCGTGTGTGCGTGCGCGTGTGCGTGCGTGCGGGTGCGCGCGTGCGTGCGCGCGCGTGTGCGCGTGTATGTGTTGCCCGTGTGGGTGTGCGCCCGTGTGCGCGCGCGCGTGGTTGCGAGCGTTCGTGTGGATGCGTGCGTACGTACGTGCGTGCCTGCGCACATGGGTGTGCGATCGTCCGAGCGTGCGTGCGTGCGTGCGTGCATGCGCTGGCACGGGTGTGCGTGTATCCGTGCGTGCGTGTGTACATGTGTGTGTACATATGTGGTCAATATATTTCGAAAACCAAATGTCATAGAAAAATGAAATTTTATATGTTTATTACTGACTTATCATCTTCTAGTAAGAATTTCGTTAAAATCGAATGACCGAAAGTGCCACTTTATCCTTGTGATTTTTAGGTTTTTTGTAATTTTTTTGAAAACGGCTATAGAGATTTTTTTTAAACTTGCCGTGTTTCTTGCGCCTACAATGCTATATTACATGAATTAATTGGTTTCTCTGAGAAAATTCGTTGAAGCGAGTTATTGAGAAAAATCTCTAGAGTTAAGCAAGGTTTTGTCTGGCCAGTAACTTGGATGGGTGACCGTTCCAATTAATTAATATTTTAATGATTTGTGTGCATTATTTGTATACTTAATTACTTTTTATTTAAATTTATAAATTATTTTGCTTTAAATGAGCTTAAAATTTAATTATAAAACGCTTAGTACATGTATAAACGAAATTATAAATGGTTGAAGTATTTATGCTTTTAAATTAATTTTGGAGTTTACAATTTAGGTGTATAGGTAACTAACTAACGTCAATAAATTCAAATTAAATTTAAAATGGGTAAGAGAAAGTCGTGCGTTGTCTCACACGAGAGTTTTTGTCTTGACATCATAAAAAATTCCTCCAGCCTGTACGCTTAATGTAAATAAATGTCATCGCAATAGGTGCAAATAAATGATCGAAATAGAACTCATGTTTCCAAGATTTTTATCACAGTAAATTTTCACTGAAAATGGGCAGCCGTTCTTTTTAACACAGCGTCCAATTGCAACTCTTTCATGAACATCTTGTCTAAATGATGGTCATAATAAACAACTACAGATTCATCCAAGTTCAACACTTTATGAATAATTATAAACTAATACTAATTTCTTTTTCAGTTGGTCAGACATCGGCTGAATTTTAGCTAATATGTCTTCTCGTATACGTACTCGTACTATAACTAAGAAATTACGTGGGATAGATGGAATTAATTCTCGTGTACTTCAATATATCTCTTGTGGCACCGGGTATCAATCAATGAGATCAAGAAGACAAAACAATTGGAAAAGATTATTTGAAGACATTTTGATCTCCTTTCCATTATGTAGTGCAAAAAGTTTAGTCATTTCATTACGGGAAACTTGTATATAGTTTTGCCTATTATTTCAAACTCTGGAAAATTATAATCAATATTATTTTTCTATATCCACTTTTTCAATTATTTTTCTTGTTTCAGGTTATCCCCTTGTTGACTAACTCTACTAGAGGTATCTTATTTTGAGTAGTTCAGTCGTCGTCATGTTTTGGTGGAAAAACATCCAACTCGTAAACATTTACAGGTATCACCCGTCAGTAATCTTGACATGCTTTTTTGGAGACCACTAAGAAACAGACGCTTCTTCAATATTTTTCCATTCATTAGCTGATACAAGTAGCCAAGTGCTTCTTTTAGAGCTTTAGAAGTTTGGAAACTTATTGTAATATAAAATCATAATCAACTAAGGTTGTGTATAACTTTATATACTAATGAGACAATTATAAACGAATATTGGTATATGTAAAAATGACAAATAATACATAATTATTACTTGATAGGTGTAAAGATTTAATCCCCAGAACGACCCTGTGAAAGCAATGATGATTAGTCGTACACTAGCGACTATTATCAGATTCAAAGTAGTAGCTTTATGATTATTTGTACTTTGTAAAGCAATGATCTCTCTACCAAAAATAATCTTGAAATTTGTATTCCAAAATACCTCACATTAATGTTACCACATTGAGTTGGAGGAAGGGGGGGGGGCACTTTTCAATTTTCGAAGGAATCAAACATCATCGCATGGAGATAAGTTAAGCGAATAGGATGGCATTCTTCGCCAGGAAGTTGAGAATACCTAACGCATCATGCGCAATGGCTTTATCATAGTGGAGGATTCACTTATCAGGTCAAAATTCGGGTATATTTCTCCGAATAAATTTCGTATAATGTTGCAAACTATTACTTTGACATCAAACAAGCACACAATAAGGTCGAACTACAAATGAGATATGTGTGCTTTTTTGAGCGTGGTGAACTCTGGAATTATATCACAGCAGCTGCAATAGTTCAAACATTTTCATAGAATTTTTATATATTTTGAGACACGCTGCTTTAGCAACGCTATTTTGGCAGCACAACACGTACGTCCACAAATTGCATTGAAGCGATAATGCTCGTTTTAAATCGTAAAGATGATGCAGCCACTACTGCAGCGCCTTGGCGACGGAAGCGCGCTACCAAAGTGACGAGATTCGTAATCGTATCTGAAGGTGTTAATTATGTATATAAATTTATATATATAATTAACATTTTTTAATGTCGAGGATGCAATAAACGTTATCAATCTAATTCTTACAAACATTTTTTGGTTCAGAAATCACAATATATCTGTATATGAACAATTTGATGGCCAATAATTTATGAGTAGGCAGATACCAAGGATATTGTGGATTTCTATCTTTTGAACAAAACTGATATATTAAATTAGATTTACATAGTGTACGATATAATTTTATGTGTATTGTTCAGATGACTTTGTCCGTGATCCCAAACTGCGAAAGTATCTTCAACACATTTGAATGGTATAGTTTTAAAACGAATTATCAACGACTCTGATTTCCAATCCTTGCATTAAAATATTACTTACAGAGGCAGAAGTACACCCCAAAGCAACACCTAAAACATTTTGAGTATTAGGAAATAGCAATTATTTCTGATACGTGTGTGGTCTCTAAGCAATAAAAATACAAATAGTTTGTAGAATATTAAATGTTTATGTTTCGTTTGTTTTAGACTTTCTTTAATTAAGATAATTAATTTTTGCATATGACTATTTAATAATGTTTATATTATTTTCAAGTATTGTTTAGAAACAGGTATTTTTAGAAATTCCTTGACATTGCACGCACAGATAAAATTTGTTGTAAAAAATGCGTATTTAGTTAACGCTCGTAATCGATTTTTAGTACCCTAATATTTACCGTAGCATTTTATTTAAATTTATGGAAAACAGATTTATCTGATTTTTTCCTATATAAATCTATGGTTTTTGAATCAAAATTTACTATTACATTTTTCTTCGTGAGAAAATGTTTTAGGCGCTCTGGATGACACTCTTAGGTGCTTAAATTGAAACATAGTGTAACGAAACTAGCTAATTGTTTTACAATGTTTATTCACTAAAATTCTACAAGTAACTATGTACACCAATTTATTTTGAATATTTAATTATTTATTTTACAATCCACCAGCAGCAAACATTTATTTATAATTCTATTTATGTATATTTATATTTATATCAGTAGTGCACAGTACAAGA
>JAHWXV010425163.1:0-12465 GCA_024586415.1 Phrixothrix hirtus
ATATATATATATATATATATATATATATATATATATATATATATATATATATATTACTATGTTACCTGTATGAATTGTACCAAGGAAATAAAAATTTAAAGGAAAACAATAGTAAACAAAAACATTCAGGAACTGAATATGGATGTAATCGAATACCATTAAATCAATTTCTGGCTCATTTATTATGCATATTCACAAATGAAACTCGTATTATGTTTACTACACGATAACATCGGAAGACACTGGGAAAGCATGTTGACTCGTTATGATAATACATAAAAGTACAGTAACTTAAATTTAAACATGCTAATAATTTATTGTATTATTTAATTAAACTTATTTTCATATAGACTATGTAAAAGTTGTAGCTCTGGCTGCAAATAAAATAAAAAGCATAACCTTGCTTATTCGTCGTGATGCAAATCGTAAATCTTTTCTTTTATAATAACTTTTCTTAAATTATTTGCAGGTATATCTAAAAATAGAACATAAAATGTTTACTAAAGGTTGCTTATTGTAAATAAGTTAAGAATCAAAATACAAATTTCACGAATTTGAATCGTTAAATTCAAAATAATACTTATATTTAAAAAATAATATAAATTTCGAATCGTGATTTTCGCATAATTATTTTTTATGACCTACAACACGGTTTAACGTCAAAACAATGTGTTGAGAAACTTATGGAGTTATTTGAGTATGCAACACATTCCAAATCTATGGTTTACAAATGGTTCGAAGAATTCAAGCAAGCATAGAAAACCAACGTTTGATAATAATTTTCACGAAGGTTGTTCATACAGCTGTGTTTCGCCGGCAAAATTGATTCCGTGTATGAAATGATTGAAGTAGATCGGCATGTTACATATAGTGAGATAGAGGAATCCTTAGGCATCATGGTGAAATATATACATATAATTTTGCACGATAATTTTAATGTCAGGAAGCATTACTGCCGTTGCATTCCTCATAACTGATGCAAGGAAATTCCCAAAAATTTCGGCTAGGTCGTTCAAATTATGTTACCACATCGTAGCAGGTGTCGAAACATGGATATATTAACATGAGCTTGATAATCAATAACAATCGAGTGTACCAAAACTAAAAAAGTGATGGGTTCACGAAACGTTTCGAAAAAAGGATTATAGCATTAGAGGATTGAAGAACAGTTAATACTAACTAATTCACTTTAATTGTTTATCGGAAGTTATCGCTGAAATTAGAAAAAATCACTTAAAACGAATAATTGTTCATCATGATAATGCAATCTCGCACAAAGTACAAAGAACTATCGACTTTTCGACCAATGCAAACATTGAAATGATCACTGAATGTCCATACTCGCCTGATTTATTCCAAAATGACTTCTTCTTGCTCACAAACATTAAAAAATAAAATTCATCGCGAACGTTTTTCAACACAAGAGGCCTTTGAAGCAAATTAATTGCTTCAAAGGTGCCTCGTTCACAGTGAAGAATATATTTCAAAAATTAGTTTCATCGAATACAAAAGTGTATAGATGTAAAGTCGAATATTTTAAGAAACAATAAATCGATTTACAAACCCTAATAGGACCTTTGTTGTACTTCTTCTACAAATTTTAGCAGTGACCTCGTATCTTAAAGACCTACCATGTAAAAATGCTAAGGTGCATCTTGAACTTGACTTTGCAAGCATAGCTTTTCTGATCCGGTTACCACGCTATCGCCACACTGAAATGGAAATGGAAATCGATTTTAAAGTCAACTTGAGATTTATAAATGTATATTCGAATATACAGGGTGTCTCGAGAATAAGAGCATTATTTATTACACGTATACATTGGCCTTTAGTGAACACAATTTTGTAAACATTTTTAATCTAAATGAAACGTGACTAAAACCATATTTACCATTTTGTTCTGTTTACAAAATATACTGTATTTGCTACTTTATTGACTTCATGGCCCTCAGCTGTTTTAATAAACGAAGTAATAGAACTTATTCTTTTAAATCGCCTAGATTTGCTTTTCTCTATAAAACTCTTATTAATTATTGATTATTTATGAATTAATGTGAAAAAAGTTATTTGTTAAATATCTAAAATTTTTGTAGGTATGTATAACATTAAACCGTGTGTGTTAACTTGAATATCATCTGGGCGTTCATTAATGGTGCTTTGAAGTTGAATGCGTCATGAAGTGGTTAAAGATGTACAGTCGACCAGTTATTTATTGTTGAATTTAGTAGAAAACTTTAATTGCAAATATTTAAAAAGCTATGCAATTTACACACTGATTTATAAGCGTTTCTGTCGTGCATGCCACGATGTATCTCCTGTTAACGTAAAGCTCCTTGTTTTACAGTACTTTGTATATTTCAGTTGGCTAGTATGGTCGCAAATTATGTGACGCTTGCTTTAAATCGCAGATCTACTGTCAGTAGGAAGTTGTACAATGGTCATTTATTTACTACAAAACTTAAAGTAATAATAATGTATAACATAATACTTGAATGTTGTTACATATTAACGTTTTCTACAGAGAGTTGTTTCATTGCAATATACTGATAAATTTCTACAAATTATAATAAACAGTTTTCAACTAGAGAAAATCAAATTACAAACGGTGATTTCAGTAAATACATTATAAGAAATTCCAAGCCTATAAGCTGGTGTCAAATTTAGTTTGAATTCTATTGTATTCTGTGTTGTAATCTTATATTTATTTTCATTTGTTGAACGTAAAGAATATTTTTTCCGAAAAATAAATGATTTTAACTATACCTTTTAGTTATATTACTAACTAATAAAGCAAATTATCTTTTTGCAAATTGTAATAATTATTCTCTTTATAAAAGATAAGGTATGATGCTATTTATTTTGGAATTCCTTTAAGCAAGTTGTCATGTAATAATCATAAATACAGAGCAACCTATTAAGAAAACAGGCTCTTTTATACTTGCAAAATACCATTATCTCGATCTAAAATTTAAAGAACAAATTACCCGTTAAAGTTGTGGTGTACAAACATTTCCTTAAGATTATTCCAAATACTAATTTAAATTTCGAAGTTTGTTTGTTTAGTAGTAAACTAAACTGAAGTGATGGATCAATATAGTTTGTAATATTTTATTATATAGTTACAGTTAGATGGTTCACTATCCAATTTAGGAAACATTATTTAATCAAATATCAATCTGCATTCACGTGTGGAATAATATAGCATTGTTTATCATTTTAATAAAATATCTAAAATAACAAGACATTGTTTCTGAAAAATTCACTAAACCCACGAGTTTTAGACACATATCAGTTCATGCACGAACGCTAAGCTTTATAAATCGATTGCTTTTAACATTGGATTAAGTCTTACACCCTGCTTTCCTTAAGCTGGCCTCGTACCTTGTACAAATATTTACCTACGTGACAATATCTGTTTCATCAAGCGAAAACAGTAAGAAAAAGGTATGGTTATTCTTACAAAACAATATGGCCCTTAGATTATTTTCTACCCGAAACAGCTATTTATTACTTTAAAATTAAACATACGAATATACAGATATATATTAAAGATTAGATAACTTTCATTTTCTACAGTAGTCAAGGCGATATTTAAATTTATGAAACAATGGGCTTTGAATTTAATGTTGCCAAGACATTTCGTTCCCATAACATTAATTCTAAAGACCATTTTAACCACGCGATATTATAATAGCTCTACGATACAGTTTATCTGGTAAGATTGTTAAAGCGACATTATATTTTGCTATCGGTTAATGATAGATGCAAGGTAGTTGTTAGTTTCATAATATTACATTTGCATGTTTTATTGATCAAGACCCTGTGGACAATCACGTACGGTTCTGGACATTTTGAATTATTAAAATGAATTTACTAGAAGCTTAACGTATCACTCAAAATACTATTTGAAAATATACGCATTACTAGAACAAATAATATCTAAATCTGAAAAGATGATATAACGTTTTTTATTTTCAACGCAATTACTTTAAGTTCGTGTTTGTAAATGTGTTTCATAAAAATTGTAGTATTTCAACCAATGGATTCTATAATCCATGTATACATACTGTAGTCAAGCATATCCAAAGGCCAAAACGCTGGATTTCTTTAAATGAATTAAAGTATGTAGATACATTAAAACAGTCTAACTTTCTACGTAAATGTCACAACTTATTAAGCTATTACGAACTTGAGTTCGATTCGCACACCGGCAAGCTTTTCAATGATTGGCAGTCACTTAAAGTCATTGCTTTTTTATTTACTTTTTACCACAGCAACAACGCCAAATAACGTTAAGAAGATAGTAAGTGTTAACTGCCTCCGCACAATTTCTTGTAGGTATAATATGACCCACAGAATCAAAATATTATTAAACAAAGGCCTAGAACAAGGCCATCAATAGCTTAGTAGGCAGGCAGGTACAGTAGGATATCCTTTACTACTCGTTAACTTACAACGGAACAAAAAATCTTCCTTTTGAAATATAATTACAATTTTTATTAGTGCATAAGGGTAATATGAATTGGACAGAAATGAAAATAAAATAACAACTACCTAGAAAAGAACAAAACTAAATAAATTTTAACATCAAGAACATTTAAATTACGGAAATCTCGTTAAAGTTCTTTGTAACTAAAGTATTAACAAAAATTGTTTATTTTAAGTGTTGGCCTGATAACACTAATTGATTCCAGTTGGTAAATTATAACTTTATTTGCTTGAAAACAGTATGTAAGTACTACTAAAATATTCTCTAGAAACCCAAAAACTTATTTATTTAATACGATGAAAATAATTTTTGATCATACTTTACCGTATACCTCAAAAATAACCGGAAACACGAACAAAACTAATACCTCGTATTTTCATATTATTGGATGTTTTTGAGACAATCTTATGTATACGCTCAAATACGACAGTATATTTATTGTTCTCGCGTTTGTGTTATACAATTCGTCATAATTTTTATTTTTGGAATAATTGGTCAGTAATATATTGACCATTATATTCAAACCTTGTTGAATAATGGTATTTAAAATAATGACACATGTACAAAAATCATCGCAAAAGACATAATTTTTCTCTAAAATTTTGTAAATTAATGTGAAATAATATTAACATCTTAATAGAATTTATTGGAAAACACCTCAAATTATAATATAATGTATAACGACCTGGAACGCTACTTGCGCCCCAGAGGTTGTTAAAGATGTTAATTTTCCTGAATTACCTAGTTTTCTCCGGCCACCACAGTAAAGATAGGGGGATCCTACGTCTACGATGAAATTAACTTAGCAAAAATTCAGGAATGATTTGCAAACGTCAAAAATCGGGGAAAAGTCTTGATTTATGGATGCCACTTTATCTTAATTGTTTTGACGGCCAGACTTCAGAAATGGGACAGTAAAGGAGTCCTATTTCAAAACCGTAAGGATATGCTGTTATTATGGTATACTTACTAGTTAATTAGATAGCGGGCGCCACTGAGTAGGCGCTTTAATTCATTTTGTTAATTAGACTCACAATTAAAAAATGATTACTAACTTATGTCTAACGTTTTCCTGTAAAAAACTGTTATTTATTACTACTAAGGTTATTTATAACAGTGAAATAATAAGATCGTCTATTCTAAACAAGTCGCTTATAATAAAGATAATATAAAATGGTACAGACAATACAAGAAATTTAAACGATCAATTACTTAATCAATAATATCGTAAAATAGGGGACGCCTTAATTATTAATAACAAATTACTAGTCTCGTCTAATTGTGGTCTTAATTTACTATGATTACCTAAATTAAATATAATTTCAGTTCGTTAACTAAATCTCACACAACAAAAACAAAATTGTCTATCTACTACTGAGTTGAAGTAGGTCTCCCACGGATTATTGCTACGTTACAAAAAATGGGAGGTTGATTGTTGAATTCCCCACAGAAGTTCAGTGATTTGTGGGACGGAATAAAACGATCGAAAGGATTGTACTTACTTGAGATCTCCGCAGTCTACGCCTCCAAAGAAAGAGTGCAGCCTTTGTTTGCGGATTCTTTTGTATCTTTGCGTACTGCCTCGTGGGATCCTAGTCTTTACTAACGAATCGGACAGGTTATTGATGTTGACCCCAAACACAATTCGCCTTAAGCGGTAGAAGGTTGAATTCTCACTAATTCGGCCTCCAATACATAACCATACAAGAGGGTAATTCGTTCATTATTTTCTCAAACTTACTTTTTAGCACGCACACTAAAAGATATTACTTCCTTTCGTCACGTTCGAGACTCTACTGCCTGTTAATAAAGTTTTCTCCTTGAAATTGCCGAGGGAAGTGGTCGGTGATTAACATTTATTTTTTTGAAGAATAAACATTCTCACAGGAAAGCTGATGTATTTTTTTAAAGAAAAAGGCACTATGTTTTTATAAAACGTGAACTGGAGTTTTTGAATATTGATAAATGTTGTTAAAAATGGATTTGCAAAATTTGAAGATTTACGTTTGTAATTTTGACATAAAAATGGTACTGGCAATTCATCAATTAGGTTTTACTATTAATTCACTTATATATGTATACCGGGTGTTTCCAAATAAATGACAAATGTTGCAAGAACTTTGGATGCGCTTACAAATTGTAAAAAATGAAATCACGCAGTTTTCTAACTATCCAGGTGTATTTAAGGATTTACCATTGACCATCTTCCTTTTGTTGTAAATATTGTATTGGTAAGGCTTTGAAGTACATTAGACATGTTAAAAATCAAGAATTATAAATCAAAATTCAATTATTAATCATCAACACCTTATTTATAATAATAAAAATAAAATAAAAAATGATTTAAAAAAATACAAATATATTAAATTTAACATATAACATCTAGAACAAGACAGATTGTTCTAAGCTGAGAAAGGCTGAGTGATTAAATCGTGGCTGTATGCGTAACTTCGGAGTTATTTAACGTATTTGCACCTCAAGTATATTCAAAACAGAAAATTTTTGCGATTACTACAAAGTAAAATGAAACTAAAAGTTGAAACGACGGCTAATTTGCGCATAATAAATTATACCAGTTAAATTTATTTCCATAAATTATAACAGAAAATGAATAAATTTCAATACGTTAACAAATATGTTATTACATTTTTCAAAAAATTAGAAACAAGCTGTGAAAAATGTCATTACATTTAGTAAGTACTAATTTAAAAATTGTAAACAAATCAGTTAAATGCGCAATGACTATAGGAAATTCCAATACTTTTCAAATAGTTCAAATACATTCATACATACAGTAACCAATAGCCAGAATAGACCAAGAAGTGACGTTCGCGAAAGTTATCCGAAAGAGAAGAACGGCAAGTTAAACAAATAATGCATGCAAAACCTCGTGTAAGTGCTGCTCAAATAGATGATCAAATAGAACAATAATAAAGCAGCCATATATACTCCGATACTGTGCGAAGAGTTCTTAGAAAAGCTGATTTTAGGCCATGTACTGCTAAAGAAAAACGTTTATGAATAAAATTAATAAACAAAAGAAGCTTAATTTCGCAAACCAATATTCAAATCGTGATGAGAAGAAATATAATCTATTCGGGTCAGATGGCATCAAAAACTTTTGAAAAAAACACGCAGAAGCGTTAAATCTAAAAATACTATTAAAACCATAAAATACGGCAGAGGTGAAATTATGGTATGAGGCTATATAGCAACTTCAGGGGTTGGGAATTTGGAAATAATTGAAGGAATTATGGATAAACTGTTCACTTACTGCTATTAATGAAAAATTTATAACAAAGTGCAAAAAAACTTGGGGTTAATGGCAGGTATTATTTCCGACAAGATAAGGATCACAAGACATCCCGTATGATGTACCGCATTAGTTGATCTATTCTTGTAACACTTCTTCAAAGTCTGGATTTGAATTCTATAGAGCACGTATGGGAAATATTAAAAAGAAAATTCAGGCAACATGACATTATCAGTAAAAATAAACTTACGAACGTTTTAACTAATGAGTGGAAGTTGAGTGGACTAAAGATTTCCCAAAAGTTAATGGAATCAAATGCCAAGAAGACTTCAAGCAGTCTTGAACTTTAAAAGATTACCCAACCAAATATTAATACGCTTTATTCGATTTATATTATTAATTTTTTTAAATTTTGTAAGTGTGCCTAAAACTGTTGCAACATTGAAATTTACAGTTTTGTTGAATAAAGGTTTGAAATGTAATTATAAATTACGAATATTGCCCTTTTTTGCTTCTAGTTAATTACATTAAAGCCGTTATATGCATAGACTCATTTTACATTTTAAACTTGAGTTTTTTTTTTATTTTCTTTCTAGCAATATTAGTTGTGCATAGACTTTTACTGGTCACTGTATGTAATTATAAATACAAATTACAAACTTAGATACTTTGCTGAATGCTATCGTAATAATGACGGCACTATCTATAACTTTGTGCTCGGATTGTAACGGGTACGAATTAAGGATTCATATATGCTATATGTCATAGAAACAGAAAAATTTCGAATATTTTACTACAAATAGATATTTTTTGTTTTTACATAGTATAAAATAAATAGGTCTTTTCCTTTTAACCAATTTTAGAGAGCACCGATAAGAAATGTTTTCACGGGAAAAATTAATCAAGTTCCAAACACAAAAACAAATAATAGCTTACTGTGAAATCTAATCAAAATATTGGTCTAATCCAGCAGAATAAAATAGTTTATTACAACTTTTTTCTAAATGAAATGGTTTAACCATTGCTTTGCTTTTCATTATTTCTGAATTAAAATCCTTCTTAAAGAAATGCTTTTCTGTATGTATCTTGTGAGAAGAATTGTACATCATTTTAAATTATGTATATATTTATTATACGATTTTTTTCTAATTTTTACAAAGGTACAAAGAAGTATTCCAAAGGGGTTTGTCTTTTTATTTCTCCCAACAAATTTTAATTTCGGAAATATTAAAGAGTAAAGTAAATGCGTAAAAACAGTGCGTATTATTTTGACCGATAGTGCAACTCTTTAAGATTTCGTTAGTGAATCTGCACTTTTTTAAATTATTGAACATTTTGACTTATATAGTGTATGTTACTTTTCATCATTTTGAACATTTACTTTATATGAAAAGTAAAATTCTAACTTCTATTACATACTGTAGTTTAAATAACATTTCTAAAGAATTTGATTGTTTATAATTTCTAAAAAGCATTACACATATCTGAACGCATTTACTATTTAAAACATATATTAATGTGTTTTTATACCGATGCTCAATCTCATAAATCACAATAAAAGTTGCAATCTTTAGGAGTAATTTATTTTTGATTTTGATTTCAATAGTGAGATTCCGTTTATAAGTCACATTATCTCTTTTATGATTTAAAACCACCTCCAAATTTAATTTTAAATAAAAATTACATCATAATTTGTGGTAGCATGCCAAATACATATTTAATATCAGCAATAAGTAAATCATAGAGTGTAATTCGATATGTTGCATTATTTTAATTTGTTATGTCAAGAACTACAATCAGCATTTTTTTCTTGAACATCTGTAACAGATTATGTAACGTCACTGGTTTACAAAATGTTATCGTATGCAACGGTTTTCAAAAAAAGGCTTAACAGAATTTCGTAATCTCAAACATGTGTAACCTATTTAATTTTTTACAATTATTTCAAACAACCCTGTATTTATATTGATATGTGACCTACAATTTTTTCTATAGTTGAGGAATAGGTAGATTTTGATTGATAACTGCTCAAGGGCATCAACTTATAGAAACTTCATGCTGTATTGGGAAGTGCTTCCGAAGTAATGTGGTTTGGAAACAAGTCATCTTCAAACCACATATTGGGAAGGTTCTTCCAGCATCATCTAGCATCTTCGATGCTAATTAAGCTCTTGTGCAGACATACACACAACTTGCAGGTGACTTCAACTGGACTTTAATCCTTAGTATCACTCTGAAGACGACACTGCGTACTTCAGAATTTGCTTTGACAATCCATTTTTACATTTTAATTTGCCAATTAGAGACGAACACTTTAAACCATGCATTTCTCATTTTCTTAAAATGTATAAGTTTTTACAATAAATCCTTTTTTAGATTTCAATTTGAACTGGAACTCATACTAAACACCTATTCATTCTATTTTAAGTTTATTAGAATAATATATTAAAAAACATGCTTAGCAAACAAGCCTCGCAGAGGTCAGTTTTCTAAAGAACGAGTGTGATAAAACGTCTTATGAAACAGGTTTTTTATAATGTTTTATATATTTGCGTAAAATTTGGGAAAAATGCATTTCGTTACATGTAATTGATTGAATTTTGTGATAGTTGGCAACGCTGATGTTTTGAGATTTGAATATAAACGTTTCGACAACTTTATATATAATTTTGGGGTTTAATTTAGAATACGTAATACGAAGACGTGTACTGTCTTACGCTAAATTTATATTTTTTTGCATTATTGCTTACACTTTTATTTAATCTTTGTCTGCAACTAGTCAATTTCATGTTCTATTTTAGGATTTTCTGTCAGAAATTGTTGACAATTAAGGTTCTTTTGGATTTACTCTGTAGATTGTTATTCTTATGAAACTATTGGTAGTCTGATTAATATTTTATTTCAAATGTTTCCCAGTCATATTAATAAGTTTGGTCGTTGCATTTTTTTAATTTAGAAAACTATATATTGTTTTCTAAAATTCATTTTAAATCGTGTGAATTGCTGACTAAATAAAAACTTTATATCATAATTCTCAGAATTTAGCTGTGTGAAATGTTTATCGTTTATTCTCGGATTGCGAAAGGTTACGTTAATTAAGTGAGCAGGCAATTGCGATCGGCCATCTTTGATGGTGAACGCGACGTGTTGATTTTTCAAAATTAATGCAGAAGCTGCGATCGTTAAGACTGTAGGTGATCGAACGGTTTTTTACCGAATATTTATTCAGACGATTCCGGCCGTTAAAATTATTTTCACACTTAAAAACTATCGTTTTGTTAGTGTAGATTTGGTGAATAATCTGGTTACTCTATTGTAAAGGTTTCTATAGTCAGAAATTAACCCTAGCATCGCTACTCTATCGAGAAAATTGGTTGTTGATGTTTCTCTAGCCTAGGATTTAGCTCAGCCATACGTGATACCGTTCGAAAACACCATAAGATACAAAAATTAAATTAGGAATTATTGTTACATATTCGGAGCAACCTGTTGTTAGGAATCAGTTGTAGGTGATTTATTGTACAAATAAAAGTAATATTATATGATTACAATTTTAAGCAGGAAGCGAAAGGTCGTAGTTCATGAAATTTTTGATAATTTTAAAATTAAGAGGCTGGCCCCTTCTTTGAGCTATTATTTTAAGTTACATTTGTTTAAATTGTTGCCCAACTTTCTAAACTAAGTGACGACATACCTAATTATCCTATTTTTATACTTTTCATCAAATTATTGAAGAGTTGTATTGACTTTTGATACAGAAGCTTTTGAATTTTGACATTTATCAGATGATGGATACAATTCTTCAATATAACTAGAAAAAAATTAAAAATGTGATAGGTAAGTATGAAATTACATAGTATTTTTTAAATGAAATGAAATCTATTATTTAGTGAAAAATCATTGCTTATGTGTAATTTTTAATTATGTGTGTTGTATGCATGTATGTATGTTAGTACAGTACGATATATGACTATTGAATCTTTTAGTAAAGTAGAGTTTATAAACTTTTACTAGGATTATAATTAGTGACAATAATGTAAATAACGTAATAATGCCGGGGCCAGACAGAGCGCTATATTCGCGATGTATGCGATGCCCGCTATGTGACTAAAAAATATCTCACATTATTATATATGAGAGTGGCCACACTACGAAATGTACGCTATATTCGCTATGTTAGCTGCGTCGCAGAAGGTTTTGCTGTTGGATATTTTTCTAGTTCGTCACCGAATTCGAGCATGCGTAATAGACATCGAAATGGAATCCGTTTTATTTTACCACGTCAGGATACACATATTAATATCAGATCCAGCACAATATGATGCCTTTAGGGCTCATTATTGAAGAAATTAGAAAATATCCATGTCTATGGAAAAAATCTATAGAAGAATATTGCAATCAAGACATCCGAGACAATGCTTGGGAGAAGATTGGCCTAATATTACAAAAACCAGGTAAATATTTGTTAATGATTGTGTAAGAGCTAATCGTTGCTCTGCTGATATACTTTCTCTGTAATTCAGTTTTTTCTTTTCAATGTCGTCTTTGATAAGTGACACAATATTCAGGGTATCCAGCGGTCGGAAATTCCTTGAATTTCTGGAATTATGCTTGATTTTTTTCCGTCGGGAAAAAACCGTGAATAATGCTTGAAATTTCGCATTGTATCGGGAATTTTAATGAAATTGTTTCAAGTTTCGATAAATATAACTTTGTGTTCGTT
>JAHWXV010425196.1:0-12065 GCA_024586415.1 Phrixothrix hirtus
CACTAAGAAGGCTTGGCCCCCCCCACATCTTCTCCGGGGGCGGAGGCCATTCTTACACCTAGGGCTGCGCCCCTCCACCAACTCGACGGCCATCTTGGGCACCATGCCATAGCGGCCATCTTGGGGCCCATGTCTACCGCTGGGGCAGTGTCCGGGGCCCCATTTCTGCATCTAGGACTTCACACCACTTCAATACCTAGGGCTACGCCCCTCCACCAACTTGGCGGCCATCTTGGCATGTGCCTTTCGGATTGTCGATGTCCGATTTGATCCAGAACCGCTGTTTTATCACTACTCATTACTATGATTATTTACAAATATAGTGAATAGCAAAAGTTCCAGGTGTGATTCTTATGGGATCCTTGATATCTGTCATTTCCATTGAAACATAAATTTTAAACTATTTCAAATAATTTAGCAAAATTTGATAGAATTGAAGTAGGTCTATAATTAGTGATATGTATTATATTCGCACGCTTTAAAATTCGACAGACTTTAGCAATTTTCCACTGGTCTGGAAAATGTTTACATTTTAATGATAAATTAAAGAATAATGATAAACTCAATGATCTACAAACCATTGTTGATGCTTTTAAAAATAATAGAGTGCCTTAATATTCTTTTGTTTTATCGATGAGGATCTATGTACGAAAGCACAGTTAGAATAGTGTTATTTGTATATGAATGCTAACATACAAAAATACTCATAAAAGTTTTAAACATTATACGAGTCCTATTACAATTTAGAAAAGGTCTGTATAAAGTAATACTATGCAAGGACTATAAAGTTTATTCTAAGTATTTGTATTAATGTCAATTAAAAGATATTTCAATTGCAAAGCTATATCTTTAGCACTTTGCATAGATTGAAGCATCATATTAACTATAAGAGTTTAAAAGTAATCCCTAAATTAATTAAAATTGAAAATGTGAAGTGTAGATGTACCATCTATTGAATAATAGCTACACTTTTGGTTTTAAAGCTTATTAAAAAGTTTTGTGAAACCTATAACGCATCATGAAAATATACACTATATTACAACCCTGACAAATTATAGCTTCATATTTTAAAATTAAATTAAGCTCAATTACAGCTTTGTAAAGAAACCAATATTGTTCAGATTTAAAATTTTCAAAACATTTTTTCTTATGTTTAGTAATTAATATTTACGAAAATACTGAAAAATACTAGATTAAAATATAATCCTATAAAAGCTTGATAAAGTGGTTTTATAGCTAATATAATATTCTAATGGATAGAACTAGTTCAGTTGTTGTAATTTATATTCTACCAATACTCCTAATTTTGTTGGTAGCGGTATCCAGTGAGATATTTCTAAAAACGCCCCTCTTAAGGTTTTGTGAGTCTGACCTATGATTCGTGCTTTCTCTTTTCACGTTGTAACGCTTCTCCGCGTCCAATATTTTGATGTTAATTTAACTGGGAAGATGCCCTGTTCCGTCGATATATTCAGCCAATGCACTATTGCGTTTTTTTTCTAACATTTATGTCACTTCTATGTTTTGGTATACTTGTTTTAAGATTTTGTGATACTATGCAACATAAACTTTATGATATAAGAACGGGTTAGCCAGGAATACTACCAAAATACACCATCATCAATCTGAAGAACACATTGAACAAGAATGACCTATGTACTAACCACAGTATACAACGTGTTTACGGCAGGTGATTTATAGAATTACTTTCATTAGAGATAAATAATACTATATGATCAATTAATTAATTAATTAATATAAATAATATATAATATTAGTACTTCATCACGCTTAACGACATTTAAACGCACGCAATTATTAAACCAATTTATCTAAGAATGAATTAACACGAATACATGTAATCAGTCCTCAGTAACTAATTACAAATTATTAGAGACTGCTCCTAACAAAATAAAATAAAAGCAAAGAAAAATGGACAAAGTTCTACAATCGTAATAATTCTCAATATTGTGAAAAAATTTTTACCTTTCATTACCAAATTTTATTTGCTTTTAACCAACAAGTACCTTAATATAACCCATTTATCAGCTAGTGTAGGACACATTCTGAACTGCAAAAAAATGAAACCATGAAAAATATTTTAAGTGCTCGAGTTACCAATGTCATAACTAACTCCACAACGACTGCAAAGGGAATTTTATGCACAGGATATAAACAAACCTGGACTTTATTTAAATATCGTGCGGTATTAATAGTCACGACTGCAGTTAAAGGAGGAACAGTAGTTACTCTTAATATCAAGAGTACTTACAGAAATCATTAGAACTTATTGAAAATTAAACCAACTCCGTATAGCTAAATAGGAATCCTGCAAAAATTATGAAACATCAAGTCAATGATGCAGTTAAAATGTTATACAGAAAAAATTACATTAATGAACTGAACAGAAAATCAATACTTTCAAGGCACTCCATTGCATCACAATACAAAGCACCTTTAAAAATACATAATCCTAATTTACCATTAAAACCAATCAATGCAAATAACGGTTTAGTCACCAAAAAACTATCCAAATTCATATCCAAACTTGTTATGACTGAGAGATTCCTGGATATTAAAGATCCAAGTTGTAGCAGTATTTAGTTACCTTGCCTAATTACTTTTAGTAAATCGGCCGTATTAATTCCACTCAGCTTATAGAATTATGGCCGCAAGTTCAAATAGGAAGCTTTAATTAATTTTGGAGGACCTAGGCCTGATTATAGCTATTATTTAGGCCATATGTATATATTTTTACATTTGCAGGTGCTTTATTGAATTATGGAAGTAGTCGTAGATTCATCGTAGTTCTCTACTTCAAACAATTTATTCCATTAATCTTGCGGTATCGTTTGAGCTTTGTTTATATACGTATATTGACCCATAAGAAACGCAACATCTAGAACTAGTTGAACGATTGTGTTGAAATTTTTACAAACCATATGATTTATCATTTCAAACGAACTATTAAATTTTGAAAACAAAACAACATAAATAATGAGCTGGTCCGCCACGATTTGCTGTGCACTTATTTAGACGGCGTGGCATGCTGTCAATCAAATGATTAATATCGGCTGGTGGTGCACCATTCTAAGCTTTCTGAATCCGTAGTTGAAGCTAGTGTAAGTCGCCTGGAGAGTGTAGTAAACCATTCAGCGGCCTACTGATCACAATCAATACATGCTTAATGGGTGACAAATCAGGCGAGCGATCAGGCCATGAAATGACGACAATTTAGCCCGTGCCGTATGTAGGAACGCATTGTCTTGTTGGAAAATAGAATTTTCTAACCCCCAAAAATATGAAAATTCAATAGGCTCCAGCACATTGGCAATCTAACAAGAAGCGTCTAAGTTGCTGTCAATGAAGGCCAAGGGTGTTTTGTTGCATATTGCATATTGCACCCTGTATCGCTGCTCTTACTGTCAGGGCTATGGTCTGATGCGTTCCACACAAAATGTTAAATTTTTGCGTTATCCATGCATCCGCTTCACTTTCCTACGACTATCATTGGCACATAAACAAAATCTAAACTCATCACTGACCACAAGCTTATACCATCTTTGTGCCCAATTCGCTATTTGCTTCATTCTAGTCTGCGGGCATGGGGAAGTGGGGTCAGAGGAAGACACAGAAGTGGTCGATGAACAATAAACAAATGATACTAACGTTCTAGTTCTCACACCTTCCATCCAGTAATGACATTGATAGAATTGTGTCAAATCTATCTCTTGTAGCAAAAAGTCTTAAACAAAGTTCTTCGCGACCTGTAGTACCCCGGGCCCTCCAGATTTTGGGTGACATTATTGATCTTGTTCCACAGATCGTTTGGAACAACATCTCACCACTGTTGCAACATCACAATTTACGCGACCAGCAATACCTGTAAGCGTAGGTCAATAGTATGGCCACATATAAAATTATTTAGTTGCCGATGATTTTTACGTTGACGAACTGTTGGTATTATAAATGTTCGGAAGGAAGTAGTACACAAATTCGCAAAATTTACAGTTATTACACACCGATTGTTTTATTTAATAAAATTCATTGTTTACTGTGTGCAAATAAACAAATTAAAAAAAACAGCAACAATCAACAGATAGATTTCATTCAAATTCTGATAATTACATTATTTCATCAAAATATGCATTTTTGAAACTTTAATTAAAATTGATCAACAAGCTCCATATCTCCGGAAAAAACCCAAATAAATTAAAGAAGAGTTAGATAATGTGCTCGGCAAATTTGCACCATTATTTAAGACAGTTTGTTTATGAGTGAATGAATTTAAACGTGGTCGTACAAATACCGAGGGTGAAACAAGATCAGGACGTTCGGAAGAGCTTATTACTGACGAAATGATCACTAAATTTCATGATCTTGCTTTAAATGATCGTTAGTTAGAGGTGCATGTGATAGCAGGCACTATTAATGCGCGTAACAACTTCCTAGTACTGTTTGGCCCTTTTCAAGCATAATCCCGACGAAATTTTTCATAAATTTATTACCGTTGCCGAAATCTGGATACACTACTATACCCGCAACACAAAAATTTACTTCAAACAATGTAAAGGTAAAAACCGGTTACAGTACACTAAAGAAAGCAGAAGCGGTTCCATCAACTAACGAGGTTATGGCCACCGTATTTTGGGATGCTCGAGCTGTTATCTTTGAAGATTATCTGCAAAAGGGCAAAACAATCACAGGCGAGTACTACGCGTCGTTGTGGGTTCGACTGATTGAAGAATTAAAAGAAAAATGACCGCACTTGGCAAGAAAGAAAGTGTTATTTCATCATGATAATTCACCAGCTCATTCATCGAACATTGTCACAGCAAAATTAGTTGAATTGCGATTTTAAATATTTCATCATGCACCTTACAGTCCACATTTAGCTTCATCTGACTTTTTCTTGTTTCCAAACTGAAAAAATGGCTAGTTGGAAAGAGATTTTCATCTAATGAGAAAGTGATTGTAGAAACAAGTGATCATTTTGAGGCGTTTGATTTGTCCTATTATAATGAAGGCAATAAACAACTTCAGAATCGTTGGAACAAGTGCATCGAGAAGAAAGGGGACCATGTCGAACAATAAATGTAAACAACTTGAATAAAGTGCCTTCGTACTACTTACCCTAGTTTTCAGACCACTCTCGTATATACGGTTCTTATTTACATATCACTATCTAGAGTTATTCTATGTGTATGCATTCTAACCAAACAAAAATGTTCAGCATGCCTTATGTTGGTACGCTTTATAATGTATCGTATTGTTATTGGAACAATTGCGGGTTTTAGGGTAAGCTAAGCTCTTATTAGTTATACAGGACTTGAAAGTGTCTTGAATAATTTTTAGAGGCTTGTGAAGGAATCTACACCATCTCTACTTCGAATATAAGTGTCCCTAAATCGTTATATTTTCGGACCTGAAGTGTGCATCTATGTATGTCTTCCGTGAAAGAAAGTCTTGAGATACATAGAATAAATCTAGAGGATACTAGTGGTTGTGGAACCTTTCAATTTAGTGTCTTATAGTTCAACAAACATTGATCGTAATGTTAAATATGTCTTGATCATTTGATTTAGAAAAGTACGTCCGTAAGTTCAATAAAAAGTGTATGCAAGAAAATTTAGTTCAAATAACATCTGAAAAGTACTATATAAGCTATGGAAGCCTGATGGGGCTTGATATTTTCAATGAAAAAGACAAACATTTTAAATTCTAGTCGGAAAATAAATAGAACTGATTTGTTTCGTTTCTTGCTACTCTAATTACCTATAAGAGATTCACATACTCAAACAATAAAGTTAGATTGAAATCACAAACCTAATAGTTATTTCAACTATTCCATAGCTGACATTTAACCGTTGAAAGTAAAATTGAATTTTATATTAGTGATGAAAAAAATTATCATTTGCACATCTCTTCCTAGACACACACATACATAGACAATTAGTCAATCGCTATATATATGTACTGTACGAATATTATATTTATACAAAATAAAGATCATCTAAATAAGAATTAATAATCAATAATTAAATTTGCAAATTATTCTCTAGGAAAGATCAGTTAGTAAACGACTGTTATGCTTGTGTAATTTTAAATATTACATTTAGTGAACGGGTTAATATTAATTAACTAGAAGCTGAACATTATTAAATTATTAGCACAACCTTTGCATCTAAATTAAAGCTAATGTATGTTAAGTTATAATCAAAAGAGGGCGAATAGGGGTTGATGAAGCTGTTTTGTTCAATACTTCGGATACGACTTTAAATCTTTTTATTCCCAGTTTCACTGTAATACCGGTACAGATTAAAGTAGCTTAAAATATTTAACTATCTTACTGTTAAATTTATTTATCAAATTTTTCAATTTCATGGTAAAAGAATACTGAATTGTAATAAAATAAAAATAAACTGGTAAACTGGTATAATTATGTAGATATTAGAATGTCTGTAGGTATCGGTGTTTATTTTATTAGAATTTTGAGGTTTATGATACCAAAACCTTTTTATTGTTCGCAATAAATTAGTTTTAACATTAATTCAGTGGTATTGGGTTTAGCTACAGTTTTTAATTTCGTTAGCGATTCCACACTTTTAATGAAAACATTAATCCAATTAATAAGTCGTTTAGATGACAAACGACTAAAGGTTTAACTGATTTATCCCTTGTAAGCCCCTTTACTCGAATACTCGATTCTTAATTACATTTCAGCAGCATTGAACAAATAATTGAAAAAGTTTTTGTTTCTACAGAGTGAATTTCAAAGAAACTAAACGCTCGAATGCCATTCTCTTTTGATTTATATGTTAATAAACAAATTCATAGCAACGATAAAAATTGTGTATGTACATCACAGTAAGAGATATTGCAAAAATAATAACAATAATTGCAGAAACGGAAATTGTAAGTTTAGCAACTTATACAAGATAAAGGACACTACATTATAAAATAATCAGTACCGACACCATGGGATGGTCGATTTACTTCTAATGTGTTATGGAAGTACTTGATTAGAATTACAAAAAACTAAATCAACATATTTTCAGGCTTCTGTGTTATTCAGCCAATGTATTCGTACCAACACCTCATAAGAATAAAACTAATTTGAAATAAATATATACATAAAAGCGTAATTGGTAAAACCGTTTGTACCAAACTACATAAAAAGGTATTATAGAATGATAAAGGATCGGTGTTAGATTATTCGTGTCATCAGTTATCTTAGAAAAACGCAGTTACGTGTCTTGGATGAATTTAATTACTGACAAGTAAGAATAACTTAATTTAAAAATGACGGCTACTACTACCTCACAAATGGCATTTGTTGTTGAGTCATATTCATAAATTGAATAGTACAACAGTGATAATTTGGAATATTGAATTAGTAATCGTTTTGTCAATGATCGAGCTAAATTTATGGCTGTATTGGTGAATTATGATTTTTTTTCTGGAATGAGACATATAATACACCTTTCATGGATACTAGAAATACTGGAAGAAATGCACTTCTTGACTGTCCTAAAAAAACGACAGATAAAGTTGTCAAACGTCTAAGTTAATAGGCAGATAGCCTTCTGCTTTCAATATTGGCTAAATAAAAATCAGTCAAAATAGGACACAACGGATTGCCTATTAGTTATCTAGTAAAGTTTTCACATGAAGTGCTATTCAGATTCTCCGGTAATTTTATTATATAATATCAACGTGTGATTTTAAAAACCAATGGCCCTTCCAAGGTAGTCAACTTAGGCATAAACGTAACAATTCCAGTGATTCTGCAACTGCTGAAATTAATTCTGCAAGTCACTCTTCGAGAGAAAGTTCAGCATGGCCTGCAATTTAGTCTGTATCTCCCACACCATGTCAAATCTTTTTCCATTTAGCTTCAATTTCATTCTCGCAAACGCGGTGATAATAATACTAATAATAATAGTAATTATAATATCAATAATAATAATAATAATAATAATCCGTAACTGTTATATCATATAGTGTGGAACGAGTCGTTTGTTGAGAATATATAAATTTTATAGATATAAAATGAATAATAATCACATGTAATAAGCTAAGAGTTATTTCGCATGATCACTATTATAGTCTTTTGTAGGAGTTCTTTAACTGATCAGATATACCCATATCAAATGCTTGTAGGCCGCTCTGCATAATACTTGTAATGATTTACAATACTTGAATTTATTTCGCATGATCAGTGTTATAGTCTTTTGTAGGAGTTCTTTAACTGATCAGATATACCCATATCAGGTGCTTGTAGGCCGCTCTGCATAATACTCGTAATGATTTACAATACTTGAATTTCATTTTGGTATTAATAAAAATTCCTAGTAATCCAATCTTCTGATATAAATTTGTAAAATAAGTCGACTATTCGTATATTGATTATAAGAGCTTAAGAAGATAATTTCTTATAGCAAGATATGACGACATTGTCTTGAACTTTGTATTAAATCATCGTCAGCAAAAAGTTAAGAACCTTTCATTTTCGCCCCTTTCCAATAACCGATCTAGAGTGAAATAGGATTTCGCTACATTGCTGAAGTTTTAGTTTTGCTTGGTTTGAAAGTTTTCTGGATTGTAGAAGAAGGGAAAGAGATTGAAAAATGCGCAGGTAATGAATATTAATTTCTCCCAAAAATCTATATAAAAATTTTGTAGCATTACCAGACTCACTATATTACTTAGTATAGCAAAAAAAATAGAAGGATGTTCATTTTCTGTGGCAGGTTTTTTGTGCGATTAGTTAGTTTCAATAATATGAAATATTGAGCTGTTTGCCTAAAAGCATGATTCGAAAATTGAGGATTTTGTTCTAACTACAATTTACTATTCAAGGAAGTATATCTGGTCAACTATGGTTAGTTCACTCGAATGGTAGCTCAGCGAACTCGAAGTGATTTTGGCAGCTCCACATTGTTATCTACCAAAAACAAAGCTGTACGTTTCAAACAATATGCTTTCAAGTGAATTTGAACAACATTCAATTTTTCTAACTGAGTGCATGGCATGCTATACAAGATAAACTTGTGCGATCAATTAGGGATTGAATATTCAAACTGACGTTTAAATATCTTCGATCATTTCGTCCTCCTATACGATACGGGTGATATAATCACACCTCGTCTAATATTGAGCTTAATTATCATACATGCATATATATCTGGCTTAATTATGTATTATGCTTATAATAATGTTAAATGAAGAATCTATCTATCTATCTACTTATGTTAGGAATTATTTTGGTAAATATCTCTGCATGTTTAATTTTTGAGTATAATGGATAGTTAATATTTATACGATTAATGCTTAGTAACTTCTTAGTGGAATACGTCTTGTTAATCTATTCCTATAACTATAACCATAAATACTAACTAATTTGAGGAAAAGTAGAATACAATTACTTTATAGTTTATTTTAATTTTTTTATAATTTATATTTCATTCGTTCACAAGTGTAATTACATAGTATTTCACTATTTCTTTATTTCCTGTTTTTTTTTCTATAGCCAGTGATTTCACATGCACTGTATATTTTATTATTTCATCTAAAATGTAATCACAAGTACTTGTCTCTACCTACAAGAGCATTAAAGTTACTTTAGCATGCCATTTAAGCTACGACTCATTCCCTAACGGCATTTTTTCTTGTCTTCTGACTATCTCACTGCAATATCCAGCGCCTGTGTTAGAATTTTGAATATTTTTGATCCAACCATATGTATCCTGTCGTTTTTAGCAGCGATTACTTATCTTTAAGCTGTAATATCTATAACGTGCGGCAATTTAAATATCCAATTACGGTGGATTATGGCATTAGTTTGATGGATACTTTGCTATCAAAACAAATTTATTAGTGGTCATACCTTACCATAATTTGAAATTTAACGGTCGCATTTTATACTACTATTACGTATAGAGTAATTAATGGATAAGCCGATCTCCTGTCTTCTATAAGCTGGCTTAGCTTCTGAATTTCTGCATTCTCCTACCAAATCAAAATTCTAAAGCCTGTATAATCTGTAACAACCTATCACCTCAAGTTTCTACTATATCTGGTTCGCGTGGGAAGCACTTCGTAGATAATCATGGAACTTGAAAAACCTTGTAGAACTATTTCACCTAACATATATCTAAAAGGATTAACAAAATTATTCTCAGGCATAATTATAAAATCGCCCAATCAGGATATTTTAAAGATAATGTGTATATAATATATTAAATAATAGTATTTTCAAGTAAAACGCATAATCTATAATAGTTTCGAACAGGTATTGATCTGCAGATTGTGTTTCAAAAATTAAATGTATCGCAAACTCCAGTGAACCAAAGAGAAACAATTCTATTAAATACAATGGATGAATCTAATGCAGTTCAAATTAGGAATTATTAGATTTTCAAGAGCACTAGAAACATAATATTGAGCAAATAATAGAAGATACTATTTTGCATTCCTTAACATCTTCAGCGGAATTGCCTACAAAGGAATGTGTAGAAAATATAGAAGACTTATCCTTCGAACATAAATCAAAAGGTGTTGAATACCAGACAAACGGAAAAAATAAAAAAAATAAAAATTCATGTATTGAAACTGTATAATGACGCTTTAGAAGAGTGAAGTCTGTTAAAAAATTACAACATTCGGTTCAATATTTGAATAAGAAGGAGAAATTTATATGAACAATTGACAATGGCTTCGTTGTTAATGGCACCGACCTACGTAAATGGACTTTTGTAAGGTTAAAAGCAATTAGGTCGTTGAATTTTAGATTCACTGCTTCAAAAAGTTGGTTAACAAGATTTAAGCAGGGATGTAGAACAGTGTCGTGACAAGTTAATAGATGTATTACCAAAAAAACTTTGCAAAATGCCAATGACTTACAGAGCAACCACAAACGTTTATTGGTGAAATAAAGCATCATAATACAGGAGTTGGATTACAACACATGTACGACTCTAATCAAAGCAGTTTTCAATTTCTAGGAGAATATCTGATGTGCAAAGCCGAAATAAAGTGCAACGCCTTATCCAATCCGTTTCGCCTACAACTGCTAGCATACAGTAGAGCGATTAAGGTCAGCTGAAGAAAAGATTTCTTTCCCCCTCCATTTCTCGTTTTAAAATAATTTGAGTCTATCGTAGAAGCTAATACATTTAAATTAGTTAATGTTTATATATTATCATCAAAATAGGGAAATTGTACCTCCAGGTGTTTTTGTGTCTACATATCGTAAATGTATAAAAATTTATTCTATTTCTAGATCACTTTCGCACATTGTTGAGGAAACATATTTTCCTAATACAGGAATACGAAGCGTTTTATTAATTAATTTCCATGAAGGACATTGTCCACTGGTAGTGTTGGAAGCATACCTTTACATAGTGTATTAGTTTCAGAGTAATGCCGACAGAAACAATGGGGAATGTACAGTCCTTGGATGTTTATGGTTGTAAGATTTGAAAAAACCCCGTTCAATATTTTCCATTTGGTCTACTCTGATGAATTCCAACATTAGCATTCATTGATCACTGCGGTATATTAATTTATTCAAATACTTTTGGTATGAAAGCGGATCCGTTGAAGAAAATCTAGAGGTATTGGAATATCCCGCTGAGATTTACTTCAGATATTCCTTCAAAATGTGCTGTGAAATTAAAATCTGCACCAATGTTGAATTATTCTATTCTCGTAGTGTGAGAGATCCTTATGCGTTTAACATTTTTTGATGTTTACGTATATCATCCTACCTTCGAGGAGTAGCTATTTTAATTTATATACATTATATTGCAAGATATGTATAGATAGGAAAGATATAAGTTGGGTCACTAATATTGTTCCTGTTTATATATATAACTTAAGTTTCACTACAACGAGAAGTCGTTTTTAAAAACTATTATTTATTTACAAATAATAAATTAAACAGAAATACAATTGGTTTTTGCAAGTACATTAGCCTAAGACTCTATTCAAAGTCACAATTCAAAGGACTACGATTTAAAGACATATGTTAATGCTAAACACTACCTTATATAGTTTTACAT
>JAHWXV010425210.1:0-10595 GCA_024586415.1 Phrixothrix hirtus
TTATATCATTTTTTATTTATTTTAGTAATACGTAATACTGGCGATGTTTATTATTTAGTAAGAAAACTAATCCTGCAAATTTATCATCAGTTGCCCGTGTTTGAGATGAGCAAATGAAATTTATACACCACAGTGAAGTGGTTGCCCGTGCCACACACGGGCGCGTGCAAAATTGCCAGTAAACAGCGCCCGTGTCAGACACGAGCATGAGCATTAAGTGTTTAATAGCTTAAGTTTGTCCTGACATTTTATGAACTTGAAACCTAGCTTTATTAAATACTTTCATAACGTTTCACGTTCACCTGCATAGCTGATTTTCTCATGCATTTTCTTTACTAACAAATTCATAATACCAACTACTGTCGGCAGTATAGACTTCATGCACAGTCCGTCATAAAATGCACTGGTCAGCCTTGTCTAACCCGACATTGTTTGGTGGTACACTGCACCGTTTCTTCTTCGGAGATTTTAGTGCTGACGTTCCTGCTACTTTCGCTTCTTACCCAATAGATTTGATAGATATAGTAGACATGCCTATAGCAGCAGCTGCTAGTTCAGTAAATTGTTCTAGAAGAAAACTCCAACAATCATCTACTTTCTGTTGACCAAAGAATTCGACAATTCTTTGAATAATGTTACGAGCTTCTGAATGTACGGTATACCAAGTTTACTTAATTCTCCTTAACAAATATAATAATTTATGGCTATATTAGTGTTTAACATAACCCTAATACATCATTGTAATATGACGCATGTATATATTAATTTACTTACCAAAATCGCTTTATTGACTGTAAATTGGCGTCTTGAAACAAACGATTTGGTTTAAATAGATCGTAAAATGCAAGAAAAAATATAAAACAAGTCAGTTCTAATGCATGCACAAAATGGCAACGGCATTAAAATGAGATTTGATGCAGAATGTACATTTTTAAATACAGAGATAGGATTGGTTGCCCCCATTTGTTATTATTTTTAGTTCGCATATTTTTTGGGACTTTTTTAGGCTTGATGGCGCTTTGTAATTCATTGTACTCAAATTTTTCGGAATCTATATTAATACTAAATGTGATAAAAATTGTTATATAAATGCGTCATTTCTAGTTGCTACGTTATTACGCTGGAGAACAAAGTTATCTAATTAAAATAGTTAATAATCCTGCAGTTTAATTATAAAATGTCAAATGTCACAATGTTAGCAATCGCAAGTTACCTTGTTCATAGTAAAGATTGAAATACAGGTTACCAGTACCGCTAATTAATAGCTAACGAAGTTCTAAAATTAATTAAAATAAGGATGCGAGAGTTTCAACTAGTTTACTATTTCTACTTAATTAAACAAAAGTTCCAAAACAACGCATCAGAAGCAGAAGTGTAATATACAATTAAATATTATAAATTTAGTTTGCAGGAACACTTACCTACTAGAGAATATTTAGAAATGCTATTACGGCAACCTGCAAGAAAGAAACTAAATTAATGGTTATTACTAGCAGTGATATAATATTAAAATTAAATTATAAAGGGTCTACTGGATATTTCAATTTCTGTCAATTTTATTTATCTCATAATTCATAAAAGTAATCAGTTTAGTAATATAAGTTAAAAAGACGAATGTGACAATTAAACAGGCTATAGAAAACAAGTAACATTTCTTGATATGAGATGATCCATTCTAGAGCTCATTATCTGAAAATAAATTTCACCTTTTAATATTGGTTCCACAAGTTCAAATAATGAGAAAATTAAAAAAGGTGTGCGTTCTTCACGGCTTAGAAAATAAAATTTTAGAATCCGTGTGAATAAAATGTTTGACATGTTTTAAATCCCTACTGGGGATGATACATTTTTGAAAATGTTTTTTCAAGAAGAATCTAGAAATAAAAAATATGTAGGGTGTTCAATTTAAAAAAAACAATGATGACATTATTACTGGAAGAGCATGGCGTTAAAATTATATTAAATCTAATGAAAAGACATATTACGAGTTGTGTTTCACTTCTCCGCCACTATCAGAAGGGGGTAAAATAGACACCCCTTACAATATTCACTAGTAGACCTCTTTAACGCGTAGAAAAGTAATTATGAAGAAATAAGCATTGCTTAGCTTATTTTATTTAAAAACTTCTTCTCTCTTTACATTTTGTTGTAGAATCGTTACTTTTTAGACAAAAGAAAATTCTAAAATAGATTGTAACCTTATTTAATTTTTATAGTAAATTGAAAAATATTTATATACATAAACCAAACTAAAAGTTTAATTAAGGTAAACTTTAAAAAAACTTGACATTATAGAAGTTTTTAAAAGTGACCGCATCCGACTTCAATACAAGCCTGGATCCTGCGATGCATTGACTGGCACACTCGTTACAAAATACCAGGGGTGTATCTGATTTTGCAATTCTTCATTATTTTCAATGGGAGTAGTATAAACTAGTTGTTTGAGGTGACCCCAGAGAAAAAAACCACTTTTTACAGTTACACTTAAAATACCCATAGGCATTGTGGAAATGTTGTTAAGAGGCCTTTCCCAGAGTTTCAGTTTAAAATATTCATAACTTCTTTAATTTTCAGTCGATTAAGCTGAAATTTGAAAATTGCATTTAAAATATAATTATTTAGTACATCAGTATCGGAAATTTGAATCGCTTAAAAATTTACATTTTTTGTCAAATTAATCCTTAAACGAACAGTTTCTTGTTTAAAACTAAAACACCTATTTATTGAAATATTTTTAATAAAAATACATTAAAAAGACTAGAAGTGCAAAAAACAAAAATTTTATACTTGCGTACAGTGAATCACAGCCAAAATCGTGCACCTCATGAAAAAATATATTTTATTGTTTTAAATTGTCTTTTAATTAGTAAACTTCAAAATGATGACACAAAAACAAACTAGCTCTTATATAAGTTTAATATGTATTAATTTTGCAATTAAAAAGAATCGACAAGGAAGGAAAAAGTTAATATTTACGACATTAATGAAATAGATCTCACAACCAAAATCGTACAGTTGTCTATGGGTATTCATTAAATATTTTATTTCAGTATTTTGTAGGGTGCCTTTTCTATTATTTTATTGCTTTTAATCTTTTCAGCATTCATTGCAGAAATTTTTCAGTAAAATTTCTGTCCATTTTTTGCCATTCTTGCAGCAATATTCTTTTCAGTTCGTTCTTATCAGAAATATGATATTTTTGAATTTGTTCTTCTAAATAGTACCATAAAGCTTTTATATAGTCTAAGTCTGCAGATTGATCTGAGGTCTAAATAATTTTTGGGCAGTTATAAAGAAACAATTTTTTGGCAACCAGTGAACTATGCTAAAGATCGTTACCTGCATAAAGCATAAACTTGTCCAAGATATCCAATATTTCAGCACTGGTTTCTAAATTTCCATTTAAAATAGTTAAATATTGCCTCTTATCTATTGTTATCTTTATAAAAACTAAATTTCCTATCTCAGCAACTGACATGCAGCCCCACATTATACAGTGCTATCGGTGTGTTGCTTTGTAGATTTTAGATTTTTGGTATTTACTTCTTGATTGAGCAGACAACATGCATTTATCTTTACATCTGAATAAAACATGTTAAATTTACTTTCATCAATGTATGAAACAATTTTTTGTTGTCTATTATTCTTGGTTTGTTTATAAACCTTTTTTCATTTCTATAGCGTTTTAATACATTCTGCACTATCCTTGCACCTCTATTAATTAGATTTGAAGTTTAGTGATAACTTTTATAGCAGTCAAAATATAAAAGGCACAATGGGTAAGTCGAAATATTTAAATAATTTAAAAAAAAATTTAAAAACTAGTGCTAAAATATTAGGTATCTTGAATAAGTTTGCTTTATGCAGATAATGATTTTTAGCCATAGTTCACTAGTTGCCAAAGAATTGCGTCTTTATAACTGTTCAAAAGTAATTTGGACCTCGGATCAATCTTCAGACTTAAATGTTATTGAAAATTTATGGTACTATATAAAAGAACAAACTCGAAAACGTCTATTTCTGATAAGAACCAAAAGAATGTTACTAGAAGAATTGCAAAAACTTGTCAAACATTTTACTGAAAAATTTGTGCAATGAATGCTAAAAAGATTAAAAGCAATAAAATCATAAAAAAGGCACCCTACAAAATACTGAAATAAAATATATAATGCATATAGACAACTGTACTATTTTGCCTGTGAGATCTATTTCATTAATATCGTAAGTATTTACTTTTTTTTTCCTTGTCGATTCATTTCTAATTGCAAAATTAATACATATTAAACTTATGTAAGTGTTAGTTTATTTTTGTGTCATAATTTTGTGGTTTACTTATTAAAAGACAATTTTAGACATTAAAATATACTTTTTATGAAGTGTACGACTTTTGCCGTGATTCGTATATAAAAAACACATGGTATCACATGCTACACATTGTCTGTTTATATAGTAAATTGTAAAATAATTTTGAAAGTATTTCCTGTATAATCTTAAATTACATTTAATACAATACATTGTTGTTTGTCTGTTTACACAAAGTTTGCACCCTCCTTTTTCTATAAGACTGGAAAAATGGCATATCTGGTCAAAACGCACATCAGTGGGTGATTTTGCAGTAACCGGAACTCAAATTATTTTAGGAAGTTGGTCATCTATAAAATCAGATCCATTGCAGTTTACTTGTTTTGTTTCCTTTTATAAGCACAATAGCCAGATTCGAACGAAATGCCTTTAAATTATCATATTTCGGATAACCTGAAGATTCCACGTCTCATCGATAAAGTAACCAAGAATTATTGATTGCGATTGGGTAAATATTCACACATACCATTTTCGCGATTAGAAAGGAAACTTATATAACGCAATAAGCGTGTCAGCCAGGTCCACTCTCCCCATGCAGTGACTTTATTTTCTGATAATTTGAGGACATTTATCCTTTATTTTTTCCATTCTTCTTTCACATATCTTTTTACAAAAAGAGTAAAGTTATCAGAGACACAAGAACTAACCAAGATAAAGCACTCGCTATCAGCCCACTTAACAACAGCAATGCCAATTACACCGTCACATTCGTAATCAAAGTTTCCACTGCCCCTTTTAAAAGAACTTTATCATTTTCTAAACTACAGTCTTTTAGGCGCTTATTTAGTATTATTCCTAAAGTCGATATACCATCTTCATTCTTTAGAAAGACAAGGTACTAATACCACCTTTCCTCCTAAACCGAAGTAATCATCTGTACTTATAAAACTTATATTGCTAAAAGTTTTAGTTCCCATGTCTAGCAGAACATCGTATACAATTCCAGAAACTACGGCCCTAACAAACATTTTGAATCTCCATTTCTTCGGCTTTTTGGTCATATACTGCCTAAGACTTCCAGCTTTGGTACGCTTGTATGCCACCATCATTTCGTCTATAGAAAATAAATGCTCGTATTCAATCCACACACAATCTTTCCTCGATTTTTCCAGAACTGATCGTATTTGAAATCATGGATCTCCATTTACATCATAATTATCATTATCATTATCATAGGTTAGGTTTTTGAAACCGTTTTACAGGCATTACTTGAATTAGTCTAGAGTGATTCGTTTGCATAGCTCAAAGTTTTCCAATGAAGGCGTTTCTGCAATTCCCATTACTACTTCAACACCAATAAAATTTTTAATTTCATTAGCAGTGTTATGGCTGAAGAACCAGTCGCTAGAATAGAATATGAATTTATTTGTTCAGATAAGTAATTAAACATGGATTGATGAAAGTAATTTTGAAAATATTCTAAAGGAGTTAGTACTTTTGTTGTTGATTCGAATACAGTGTCAACAGGGATTCGATTGTAAGCAAAATCTGTTTTCGCCCAAGTATAATAATAGAGACACAGCATTTTCTTCGAAACTACTGCTAATGTTGTCAAGGATATTTTACGCCGAAATAATTCTAGCTGGAGTTTCTCCAGTCGTCTTGTTTACAGCTACACGATATGCCATCGAGTACTGGTCCCAATTTCACTTTTGCTGGTTTCAAGGGCAACTTTCCTTGTATCTTGATTTGACCGATCGGGAATTGTCATTTAATATTAATCTTTTACTTTAGTTCCTATATCGTTCATTAGATTTTTCACAGTTTAAATGTTAATCCTTTTACATCAAAACTTTGGACTTCGCTTTATTACGAACTGTGATTTTATGTATCTGTTCCAAGTTACGGCACTACGACTTTTTCTTTGTTGGTTAAACGTTTTTAAGAGGCGTTTCTCACAGTTTAAGCTAAAAAAACTCATAACTTGTTTAATTTTTATCCGATTAAACTAAAATTTTAAAATTTTATTTAAAATATAATTACTTAAAAATTTACCCTTAAAATAAAGCTATCAAAGTATCAAATACTGGTGCACTAAATAACAGTTTCATAAGTATGTATCCAAAATTTTGCCTAACAATATTCATAAATAAACGCGATACGAATTTTTTAAATTCAGAAATTAACTTACTTAGTAACGCTACTAATATACGTGCTGGAATCTCGCCTATTGTCTCGTTTACAGTTGACCGATATACCATGGAAATAATTATAAGTACTGACCCCAATCTCATTCATAATCTGAGACAACTTTTGAAAATATTTTCCGATTGTTAAATTCACTGTGGTTGAAGAGCAATTGTTCTGATCTGATGTATTTGCAACAGTTGGTAGAGACTTTGGAATAAGGCTCACTCAAAATTTTTTCATTGGTCTTAATCTAACTCCAAACGAGTTCCGAAGCAGCTAAACAGTTCGTTCGCCAAGGTCTCGGTCATTCTAGTTGCACTTGATTTGGCGAAGGGTATGCTTGGGTGTATTTACTAAAATAATCAGTTGGAACTGGAATGTGTTTGCTTCCTGCTTCCATTTCTGAAAGCACGCCCGCTATATCAATTACTACTCTTTGAATTGGGCTACTCCCATTATATTGTCTCGTAGGTGTTTCCATTTATCCAGGGTACCCTTCCCAGAAGCGCCTATTACACATTTTCGGTATCACTCCTTAATACTATCCCTATAGCTTATCCATAAAATCGTTCACGGACCTTTTCCAGTGTTTTCTTTACTGCCATATGCCATCCTAATAGACCATCACGAAATTCTCACAAAATTTCCACGAGTCTGATTTTCGGATCCGCCAATCACATTCGTCTGTTATTTCTATCATCATTTTCTGAGGTTCTTTTCAAAGGCCATATCGAGCTTGCAAGTAATCCCATTAATACCAATAACTCCGACAACGGGATTAAATGGGCCCACTTCCTCCCAACCTGGTCTTTGACCTTCATTCTCCTGTTTCACTCATAACTTCAAATCTGGGTAGTTTTCCTGATTATGCCTGATGTTATCCGGTCTCCTGTGATTGTTGATTATAGTAATACGCTTGGCAAGTTCTTCAAGTCATGAGTCCAACCGAGATAAGTGTTTGAAATGTTTTGGGCAAGACCCCCTTGATAAAGAATCAGCACTTTTATCATTTCTTCCAGCATGATGCTCTAGTTCAAAGTTATACTTTTGTAGACATTCAATCCATCTTGGTATTTGTCCTTCTGAATTCTGAAACTGTAGTAGCCATTTAAACACTGCGGGACGAATTCTGAATAAGAAATGTCGTCCACAAGAGTACTTGTAAAGAGGTTCGGTTGAATGTTATGTAGTATTTTGTTGCATCGTTACCTTTTTGCTTTCAGATTAATTTTATCATTACAGGGTTATACGAAATAAGATGTAAATGTGCAGCAATATCTTACAATGCATCCAAAAATAACATATTTCACATGAAGAAGGCGTTCGAAATGCTTTACAGAAAGAATTGTCTAACATATCTCCAAATCTTTACGTTAGTCTTGTAAAATGTATGTCGCCCCGACTCCAGGCTGCTAAATTCCGATGTGGTTTTCCTACAAAGTACCAAAGTAACGTTTTCTAAAAAATATTATTCTATAATTTTAAATAATTTTTTGTACTTTCGGGACTAAAACGCCAAAGTTAGTCACTTGTTCCATGACTGAAGTGACACTTTTATTCTCAAAGAATTAAAATTTTACCTTAGTCCTACAGGAAATTAGTAGTATATTATATACCTAGGGACTAAAGCGCTTCTTTTAATCCCGAGAGAGAAATAATCTCTCGACAAATTAAAAACACTTTTAGTCCGGAGGTATATACATTATTTTTTGCATTTTCGAATAATTTGAAATAAAAAAGGCCGAATCAAGTAAAATTGCATGACTTTCAAATTGACAGATCATTCGATTCATTAATGTCTGCTTCACGGCAAATGCTATTTGAATTTTATTTACGAAGCTCTACAGAAGCGCTTTCGACAATATGTAATTTTGATTAGTTAATTTTTGTTAGTGCCATGGTGATTGGAATTAAATTTAATTTATTTGCCTTGGAACTAAAGTAAAATTTTATTCCCTTGTGATTAAAAGTGACACTTTGGGCACGGAAAGAAGTGACTAAAAGTGGTTCTTTGGTCCCGAAAGTGCAAAACGTACTCTAAATCCTACATAAATAAGGTAAGTCCATGGCAATAACAAAAATTAACCAGTTAATAGTATATGTCAAGGGACTAAAGTGCCTCTTTTAATCCCGTAAGATAAAGTAGTGATTTTTAATCCATCGGAATTAAAAGAGGCACTTTAGTCCGTTGATATATAATATACTATTATAAAGGGTGTTCGAAAATGCCATGTCCAAATTGTAGGTTATTCCTCGGCTTATTGTATGACTTAAAGTCAATATGAACATGTGTACTAGGTCGTTTCGTTTTCGAGCTACAGGTTGTCAAATTTTTTTAGTAATAGATTATTGTTTAATATCTTGCGCCGACCTTGAAGTTTTGTAGGTTTTTTGTAGCAATAAGGAACTTATTTGAATGCACAATAATAAAATTTCATTGTTCCAGTGGCATCTAGAAGGGCAGCCAAATTGGCGTCAATGGAAAAAAATATTATACGCCACTGGATTCTTATAAGTTTATTTTTTTTCGATTAAGCAATTCAAAATAAAACTTTCTCACTCCTTACCTTTTTTCATAAGTCGTTTGGTTTACGAAAACAAAAATAAGAACCGTTTCAGTGTGTATCTCTGGATCATGAAAATTATCAAAATATTTATTATATGCAAATTATAAATTTTACAATTCATATAAATATTGTTGACAAACGACAAGAATGAAATATTTAATTTGGCAATTCGTACTTTGAATGTAATAACATTTTGATAATATTCATGTTTTCAGGCATATGCACTGAAATGGTTTTTATATTTTTTTTTCTCAAAAACGAAGCGATTTACAAACAAACGTTAAGGAGTAAGAAAGTAGTATTTGTAATTGTTTAATCTAAAGAAAAACTTATAAGAAGCCAGTGGCGTATAATGTTTTTTCATATAGATATCTATAAGACTACCCTCCGACACGCCACTTGAACAATTCGTTTTAATTATTTTATGTTTAAAGAAGCCCCTTATTACTACAAATAAACCTGCAAAATTTGACCGTGATCAGCGAAAAAGTTTTTAGAATATTAAAAATATAACACTATTTCTAAAAAAATGTTGACACCTATATCTCGAAAATAAAACGGCCTAGGAAAAAATGTTCATAGGAACTTTAAGTCACACAATAAGCTGAGGAATAACCTCCTTTAATTTGAACATGATAGTTAGGAATACCCTGTATAACTGAACGATTTTAATTGACATGTGCTTTCATACAAGTTTTTCGTTTCTGTATAATTTGTTAATTTGAAATAAAGTCCATGTCTAAGTAATAGATGAAATTAAAGGTAGTAGAAGGTGCTGTATCTTGACACAATTTTTCTTAAATTGCTTTTTATAATATTAGATTTAATATTTTGCTTCAGCCTGTACTCGTCATCTATACTATGGAAAACATACTATGGAAACAAATAATTGTTGAAAGAAATATAGATATTTCTGAAATTATAAAAGTAAATTTAGTAATGCTGTAAAAGTCGCTTAAGGTACAACTCCGTGGTTTATCTTGAACGATATGCGAAATAAAGGAAATTTTGTACTTCAGATATTTATTTGCTTAATAGACGATAACCAAGGAGCATCATAAGCTTATTTATAAGAATTGTTTTCGTTCAAAATTTTTGATGTCAAAATTTTAGTGGAAATACATGTTTTGGTGCTCTCTGAGTCCGAAAAACGTGTTTTAAAAATTGGTCTGTCTGTGTGTGTGTGTGAACAAAATATCTCGCAAACTAAAAATCGTAAATAAACGAAATTTTATATTTGAGTTTGTATCTATCCTCGTACGCGATTCCAACAATTTCACTAAAATCCAATAACAAGAAGTGCCACTTTGCTCTTATCATTTTATGGTTTTTCGCGATTTTCTCGAAATCGGCTCCAGCGATTTTTTTTTAAATTTATTGCATTTCTTAGTTATTTAATGCCCTTTCATATAATTAAAACAATTTCTCAAAAAATAATCCGCAAAATGAGTAACCGGAAGTAGTCGTACCATTAACTATGACTAAAATAACTATGAAACTGAAGGTTCTAAATAAATGAAAATTTGTATATGAGAT
>JAHWXV010425230.1:0-12971 GCA_024586415.1 Phrixothrix hirtus
ATTAACTAAATCCCCTTTAAAACCTTATACGCTACTTTACATTTCTGCAAAATTTCACAACTTTATCATTAGAAATAAAAAAGTTATCGATTTTTGATCCAAAACAGACCTCGATTATCCATAGTGCGACGTTGTGAATAACTGAAACACTGCAAGCACGCCCAGTTTCAGAACTGATTGGGCCAACATATTTATTAAAATATTCTATTTCAGATGCACCTTAACTTATTAATTGTATACAAGTAAGTGAAAGCGCTGACTCTTAAATGACTTTGAACGTAAGTTTTGGTGTAACTTCATTTAAAAATTTGTATACCATAAGAAACATGTATAACGGTGAAAAGACCCCAAGACAAATCGTTGAATACAGTAGTAGGAAGTAGCATATTACCTTAAGGAGATGTACTACTCAAATGCTACATAAAATGTACAGAAAACCCATATTTAGTATGCCGTAAATTACACATACTTATCCTGCAAACCACCGCGCATTGAATATTATCTAATTGACAATCTATTTGTGTATAAACGCCCATATAACTAAGAAAAATGATAGAAGTTTAATCTATGGATCTTAATTAAAAAAAATGCAATGGTTTGGAATATTGCTACACTTTAGATAACAAATTATAAGGAAATTACAACTTAAAAAAATTAAGTGCCGTGTTGTGAATTTATATTCAGCGTGGCGAATTAATTTATTTTCAAAATAAGTTGAAATACCATTAATAACCCGTCACAATTTATTGCGATTTATATCTATCGCAATTGGGACTGATGAATATGTAAATATCTGTTAGATAAACTATTATATAAATTTCTACTCGTAATGTCGGGTTAGTTATATAAACAGAATTATTTAATATAACAACGAAATATCTTAGTACGCAAAAATTATGTGAATTATATTAATGCTTAGATTCAACCGTATATATTATCGTTATATGATGCACTTTCCAAAGTAAATAATATGTTTATGTAGTAAACACATAACACTCAATTCTAAGTAATACAAGTACCAGTTTCTAAAGAAAATTCGACACATAGAGATAAGTGATCAAAATACGGAGAAATAAGAAATTAATACAAATTTATATGCAAACAAATGTTAATAACAATTAAGGCAAAGACTTATTTAAGGAACTTTAAAAATTACAAACCAACATGAAATAATATTAAAAATACTGCTTTAAAGAGATCTCTTAGAATTTTGAACCCATGAGGTAGAATGTTTGCGCTTTTATTTAATTATTTAACTAACTATGTGAGTAAAATTTCTAACCGTTACATCAAAAGATATTTAAATTATCAAATTAACACGAAATCGATTTGATTAATTATAAGTACATCATATGTCTATTCATAGTTATTTAAAATGCACTTAAGGACGACAGTCCAACAATAGAAAAAGCTGCTGAAAATTTTGACTATAAAGGAGCTTTGGTTTACAGCCCAAAGCCGACTATACTAAAATGTTTAGACATGCCCTTGGGAAGATGCAATTAAATTGAGTCGAATTAAATAATGAAATTCAATTAATTAGACTATATTAACTTGGGAAACACCGTAATTACACTTTAATGCCGTGATCTGTACCCTTATATATTACGGAATCACTTTTTACTTTATTTTACCCTATACGGTATTTCTTATGTCCAAAATTTGGGTGTCGCAAGTTTAGTGGAAATACACGTTTTCTGATCCCCTGAGTCCGAAAATCATATTTTTTCAAACACAAAAAGTCGTGAATAAACAAAATTTTACATTTAAGTGTGTATCCAATTTGACTAAAATCGGATGACCGGAAATATTACATTACTATTGTCATTTGTTGGCTTTTCGCGGTTTTCTCGAAATCGACTGCAACGCTTTTTTTAAAACTTGTTACATTTCTCACATATAATTTAGGTGGTTTCTCAGAAAATTTTCCATAAATTGAGTAACCACATATACTTCTACCGTTAACCCTGAATAAAATAACTATGACACTAAAAGCACTAGCTAAATGCAAATTAACATATGATGTCATAACTACCTTTGTATGAAAAATTAAGAAATAACCGCAAGTACAACTTTATTTCTGCTGTTTTTGCATATTTTCTGAATTTTTCGTTTTTTGGCGACCTTCTTGAAATTGACTGTAACAATTTTTTTAAATTTACCATATTTCTTAGCTACTTAAGTGAGATTTATATGAACTAAACACTTCTCTAATTAATTTTCGAAAATCTAGTAAGCGAAAGTGCTTAAAGTACTAATTGTGAACAACAAATCTACAAAACTAAACCTTACATAAATATAATACTCCATATTTAAGTTTACTATCTTCTGTACATGAAACAGAAATAATTTAGTTAAAATCGAATAACTAAAAGTACTAGTTTATTGTTGCAATTTTTAAGTTCTTTGCATTTTTCTAAAAAACAATTCTTTAATACTTGCTACAGTCCTTATGGATTTGATATTATTTTACGCGAACTTAACGGTTTCGCTGACAAATTGGTTGAAACGGGTTTTCAGCGAAAATCTCTTAAGTTAAGCTGACTTCTGCGTGTCCATTGTCTTGGATGGGCGATCGTTATAACTATTATTCCCACAATAGGTGTAAATAATATTTTAATCATTTGTGGACATTATTTGCATACCTATTACATCAAATTTTTTGGTTTCGTACCGTCAATATAATTTTTTACGAGCAATGTAGATCGCATACACGCAGTTAAGTATTGATATAACACCGACACCAATAAATAATACTCGCTATTCTGCATACCCTGTATTATATAAATAAAAACGACAACGAAATACTAGTAAACAAACATTGAGTTGCTATTTTACGTTCAGCACCAAGCCGCCTACATAGCGCAGAACACGTCGCATGGACTTAAATAGAGATAAACTTCTTCTAGTAGGGTAAAGGTAACACACTAAAATAAAAGTTAAAATATAGTACCATATACGAGGCGTGTCTAAGAAATTCGGTGAATGGTATAATAAAAACACAAAAACAGAATGCACATTGGAAATATCTTTATTGGCCTTGGAAGTAGTGGGCACCAAACGCAACACACTTTTCACAACGTTCGTACAGCGTCTGGAAACTGTTGGAGAAGCCTTATTTTAGAATCGCTTTCAGAAGTGCCGTCACATGTTCTTGAATCTCCTTAACGTCCATAAACCGTGATCCCTTCAAGGTCCCCTTATGGCGAGGGAATAAAAAAATTTGCGGAAGCAATATCTGGAGTGTTGGGTGAAATTCCAAAACCTATCCGCCACGCTGAGTCAAAAATTGGGGTACAATGATGCTCGTATGCTATGATGCACTGTCGTGCAGTAACATCAACCTTCCTGTTTAAATCCTCTGTGGTCTAACGCATCATATGTGTTGCAACAAACGATTTAGAACCTCCAAGTAGAATACGGCATTCACCGTTCGGTCAGCAGTGACGAATTCGTTATGGATAATTCCCTCTTTGTTGAAAAATACGATCAACATTGGATTTTTGTATGCGGCTCATTGTTTGTCGCGGGGAAGCGGGCGACCCCCATTCCATTGATTGTATTTTCGTTTTAGCGTCGTACTGCAAACACTAAGACTTGCCCTCTGTGACAATAGAACCGAGAAAGGACACATTCCAGTCACACATGGCGATGAAATCGCCACTGGTTTTAAAACGTCTTGCATTTTAGTCGTCTGTTAGGATGTGTGGTACAAACGGTGAACCAATCTTGAGCTTAACCAAATCTTCGTACATGATAGCTCCCACTATATCTTTGCTAATACTCACTTCTGGTGCCACTAATCACAAGGTCAATTACCTATCTTTTGCTAGTAACACCCGCACATGTTTAATGGTTTTAGTTGTCCTGTTTGTGAATGGTCGAGCCGAACGCAATTCGTCTTTCACCGATTCCTTGCCAGTGTGGAAGCGTACAAACCAATCATACATGCATTTTCTACTCACAGTATCCTGCGCGTAATCTTGCACCAACATTTCATCTGTTTCCGTCGCCGTTTTACCCAATTTGAAGCAGAACTTAATGTTGTGTCGTTGCTCCATAGCTTTTCGACGCACAATGCCCAGAAAACTCTATTGAAATGACTACAGCACTACGATACGAGAAGCCTCGTGCGATCTCGGACAGAGATAGGTCCAGCATGTCCATGTATGCCTATGTATGCGCGTGACCTTGTTTCAAACGTTGAATACCGATATATTAGACCATTCATCGAATTTATTAGACACGCTGAGTATATCTTTCACTGAAAATAAATACAATTTTGTAGATAGCTGAGAAACTGTCTACAAATTTACTTAATTGATTGAGACTCAAAATATCATTGTCAACGATTTCTATTCAGAAAAAGTTTCTAAGGCTTGGACCAACATTATTATTATGGTATTATGATAAAATTCGTAGTGTTAGTAATGGATATTATTTTTAAAGATAAAATCAAGTGTCATGTTGCACAACCAACGATTTTAATAATAAACATGAAATATTATGGCAAAAATGGTTAAATTCAAGAACCAAGTGCGAATATGGAGAGATAAATTAGAACCTGGGTATAGTAATCCAGGTTAACAAAACTTTCAGTGAGGTTTTCTGTATCAAAAGCTCAGAAACCTACATCTAGACTACTCATCAAGATATGAGCCAAGATCAGGCGCGAAGTTTCCTATTTATAGTATTCTACAAAAGATAAATTGAAATAACTTTAAAAAATCTAAATAACATTACTTTAACGCTAAATTCAGTATGTTGTACATTTGCATTATATAAATAGTTTTCACAAGTAATTCAGATATAATATTTTCCGTGTTATTTAATGCTGCTCCTTGTTCGCAGTAAGATATTCATACAATTAATATTGCGACTAGAGATATAGTTTCAAACATGCCTTTCGGATATATCTTTATCTCATTGCTACCACGTCATTTAGTTTTATATTTTCCTTCTAGATTAAATACCAGACGAATAAAACATAAGTAGCAATGTGTGAGAAAATTTTTTAACCAAATTTCTTACGAAAACCATTCATTACGAGTCTTGAAGTGATGCTAATCGCTACATTTTGTTAAATACTTACATTTTTAAACGCAATCCTGCGTTGGTACAAATATGGGAAAAATTCTGCAGCAAATCTAAATAATGCCCACTAGTTATGGTTATAGTTACACAATTTCATTAAAAAAATTAAATAACGGTGTACTTTGCCGATACGCACTCTAGATAGTAACTCGCTATAGATGCAATTCCTATAATTTTAAGAGATTTTATATAAAATTATTAGGTCAGTTTTTCTTGTAAAGTTACTATTAATTTTGCAATGTGCCTCACTCAGCATAATCTATTAGTAAAATTTAGGTAAATCGTAATGACTTACGTCAAAATTCTATATTGTTGTGTTGAATTTTATAAGGGAATCAATACAAATTCTTGTGAAATATACGGGGTATATTCCTTAAACTGCAGCAATCATCTGGATAAATTCATTTATTCATCTTTATATTGTGAAAAACAGATTTAGAATGTCGGTGACCATAATGGCGATGCTTTTGCTAGCTGAGTTATCGTCAAGCCTCATTTATAGATATTGTTTTGTACATTTCCATTGGTCCATCTACTCGGAATAAACCGTTAGCGCAGAATATATAACTATCAGAAGTGACACTCTCTATTACCGCCTTTGAAGTTTTTTAACAGCGGTAGGTGACCTTGGTGCCATTTTGCATGGACAGATATTTGTAATGGTTATTATTTGAACTATCGAATGCCGAAAAATGAACGTAATGTAGTTGCAATTATTTCTACAGTATATGACATAGAATTATCATTGAAAAAATTCAACTTGCAATTATAATACCTAAATATAGATACCAAATCCAATGTACTAAACGTTCTTTTATATATTTAAACAAGCGATTATGGCCACTTTATAAAAATTATTTATGAAACTAATCAATTATTAAGTACAAAAATTGCAGTTAAGGAGAAATTTTATACTTGCAAGCATAGATAAAATAAAACAAAAGACAGCATTTTGCAGTTGTTCATCTAATTTGATTGTTGAAAAAAAGAATTAATACACCCAGATGGAAAACTAGAAACAAACTTTCTTTACTTTTAAGTCTATTGTTTTTATAAGTTTTGGCCACACAAACGTGACCACCGCTTATCTTTTTCATTGTTACATTCCATACAATCGATATAACTGTTAACCTCAAAACGTCGATACCAAACAACTGTTGATACAGAATAACGTTTTTCTATCCAGACAAAATGGACGATTATATGCGCAAAGCAAATGCGTTAACTTTCACGCCAAGGGTATGTTACTCCTGATTATTATTTATTCTGTGCCGTTCTCTTTATTTCACAATGCGCAATGCACCGAAATAAAGTATCTTAATTCAAAACTCAGTTTAAGCATCCTAATTCATTCTGCTTCAAAGTATGACTACCTTTTCAAACTTTAACGTATTCTAATTTGTCTAAAAAGAAACATTAGAAAAATAACTGACGGTAGAAGCATCTGTGACAGATTTACAATTTCGATTGTTCATTTTTTGTATTTTCGTAATGATTATTAGCTTAAAAATGTGTCCCTAAAATATCACGTTAAAATTCACAATAGAATTATAAAAAATGTAATAAAGTATCACACCTGGCTACAAGGTACATGGAGATACTCGGTGCTTCAGATTATCTGTTTGTCGGGGCAACTCGTTTAATGATTTCAAATGTTATAGTGTTTCATAATTTATGCTGGTAATGTTTGATTCAATCTATAGGAAATAATAACATATTATCAGCTAAACTATTTATGTTTTCTTGGTCTTCGTCAAGAGCGTCGTTAAAATTTATTAACATTTTGTTAAATTGTGCTAAACGTGAATACGTCGCATAACATTTTTGATTTTATAGAAGACTCTTAAGCATCTTTAGTGCAGTAAAACTTTTTAAAACAAACTTATAAGCTTCAATAAAACTTAGATTAGCACAGTTTGTTTGGTAATGGTAAAACAATCGCTTAACATCACAGGTTTACGTCAATGACAAATTTTCGCACTAGCATATTTAATAATAATTTCAGTTTTTATTGTAGTTTTTAAGCATTTCTTTGTAAAAAAGTTTATTGCACTGAAGATGTTTAAGGAGCTCATAATTTATTCATCTTCTATAAAATTGAAAACGTTATGCGATAATTTTATATTCCACGCTTAATTATTTTTAAAAAATTTAACTAAATTTAAATAAGTTTTAAGAACACCCTTTGGAAGATTAAGAATAGATAATAATAACCTATTTATCTAATAGGGGTTATTATTTAGTATAAATTTGTTGCGTTCCCATAAATCTATTGATGACCCGATCTGTAGACCTGTAAGCGTTCACTTCAGGCGAATCCTTGCATGAATCCTTAAAAAAATCCTTTAGACGACCATTACAGTTAATTAGTTAATTAATTGGTTATAATATGCTTTATTTGCATTTTTCTGGATACCACCTCTTCGTAACTGGGAGCTCGTTGCCACGTACAAAATTTATTTAAATGTTTATTATACAACAGTCTTCAGTTAAACGTATGCTTTTCTTAAATGCATAAATATTTCTGAAACACAATTAAAAAAGTAAATTGACAGTTCTTATCTAGCGCGATGTCCCTTCCCTGAAACTTGGAATTTACAATCCGTAATTCCAACTAAAACTACGTTCGTGTGTTTGAAACCATATGAACAATTTTGCTTTCAGAAATGCGATTCAGGGACAGCATGAGCACTTGTATAACAATGACATTTTATAGCGGTACCCAAACATCGTAAGCTGGAGGCACACATATTAAAATCATTATGTAGTTAGTTTTTTGCAAAACTTTAATAAACATGCAACCAATTTTATGATTTATTATTGTCTGTGAAAAGAATTCCCACAAACATGGTCATTTCTTTCGGCGGTCACTTTGTAATAAAATCCTTACTTCAATTTATTTTCTTGCAGGATTGTGCCGCACTTGGATAATACTCATTATCATTATATCGAATACCCTCCTAACGAACAAGTCTCTGAAAAAACGTAAAAAGCATTCAATTGATACTCTATCTGTAGAACAAGGACATGGCGTAATAGAAGAAGATTCTTGAACTTCCAGTTTGTTGAAGTTTCCGATAAGTATACCATGAAAGGCATTTGATTATAAGTCCGTATTAAAAATTGTTTAATCCTTTCAAAAAATATGTTTATGCACTGCAAGCATCGCAATTCAGAACGAATAAATGCCTTTCAGATTCAAGTATAGGGTAATAAACATAGATCTAATGTTACTACTGTTAGTACGAATTTTTCCTTGTAAAAATAAACTATGTAATAAGTTCAAAATCGCCTTTGTATAATTCAAAAGATTAATAATAATAAAAACATACTATTACAAAGCGAATAGGCTTTGTTAAATTATTGACTAAATATTAAGATATAATATTTTAAAATACGGAAATACAATTTCCATTAACGTTTTCATGGAATTTTCAGTAGGGCTAGCAGTTTAAAGAGAATCGACTGAAAGAAATGCAATTAAGAGAGAAAATGAAGGAAACTTCCTATTTTCATTTGTAGAATACAATCCATTAATAATAAAAGGATTAAGTGAAGTAATAAGTACTGCGGCAAGCCCTAAAAATTAAATTAAAAAAGCAATTACAGAAGTCTTTCTCATTATTTGGAACATTACAAGAATTCAATAATTAGGGGTGTCTGTATTCTCATATTTTATATGTAAATGTTTGTAAAATAACAAAGACCCGTAGAAGTCACCCGATACGAATATTCCTTTATACCCTAATATATATTACACATGTTAAAGTTTTCGACAAATTAAAATTTAATCGCATGGGCAATTAAAAATGCAATCACTTCCTTTTCACTAGATCTAACAACTATGCAAGTAATTTTACACTATTTCGTTAAGACGATAGATCTTTAACAATTATAATATCCCTATCATTATTAGTAATTTTTTCCATATCACGCTTGCACAGTTGCTATTTAATAATAGTCTTTATTGTGGCGGGGTTTAGCTATTTGCTGTTCTTATACCTAACTATATAAGTATTACGTAGCCGTAATGGAAAAATAACTTAAACCTGCGTTTATGATAATAAGGGCCTGTATTTCATTTGCAGCTTAAGCTTCAGCTTAGTAAAGCATCACTTAAAAGCAATTCTGTATTTCAATTGCTTTTCTTAGTTCCCAATAGTTAAGCGTAACATTTGTAAAAACGTGTTTATGTTGGTAGCAACCAAGCGGAATTTTATATAGTAATTCTATTAATCTACGCGTTATCTGTGCTAAGTGAAGTGAGGTTAGACCTATTTTCTGTCAACTTCACAATATTAAAGTGTAACTGAAAATTTAAAATATGCCAAATTGCGAGATAGTAAACGCAGAGTTAACAGGTTCATTTGTTCCATAGTAGCTTGATGATTCCTAGCATTATTTTTCAATAATTTGACTACACACTACAACAAATTTCTTACCGATTAGTTGCAGTAATAAGATCAATACGTATTAAATTTAATAATACAGAGTTATTGCAAGCGATGCCATAATACCGCACGCGTTACTTTATTAACGGAGCGTGCGCCGATAACGTTAATTCCATGCGGTGCTGTAATAACTTACCGCAAACTATTATTTACGTCCACATAACGTTGTGTTACTACTCCGCGCTATTTGACTTCAGGTACCATCGACTGAAGGAAGCGATCCATAATCTTAAAATTAACCTTAAATAGTTATTACATACTTGTGTATGTATACATATTAAAAATTAATGTTAAAATGTAAATGGAAATGCTTCAAAATACAACTTTTAGGTTACCTACTTTATTTACCTTTACATTATAGTCATTTAACGTTATCTTCAAGCATTCGTTGCAATAACTTTAATAAAATCCATATAAAGCAGGACGTTATTAAAACAGCGCGGTGTAAATAACGCACCGCATGCGCTATTCGAATTTGCAATAACCCTCTAATGAATTTACTATTCTTTTAGATAACTTAAACCTATTAGAAGAGGAAGTACATCGGACTACGTGAAACTTAATATCCTATAAATTAATTCCCAGAAGAAAAATGATATTTTTAAGCGGGGGCAGGGGGTAGTTTCAGTTGTAGTTATAGTTAAAAATCAATTACCTAAATTATTATTGAAAATAATTTAGTTAATTAATTTTTAACTGTGACTACAACTACAACTCCCCACTTACGAGTATTGTTTCTCTTCTAGGCATTAAGTTATTTGATTCTAAAGCTATTGTAAGATTCAATATCATCCCACACTATAAAATAGTCCAACCGATTTCTGTATATTCTTTCCTTTCTTTCTTTACCAAGCTTCTCAATAAACTCTATTATAATTTCATCATCACTGCTATCAATTGTATCATCAAATATTATTAGACCTATATTTGAAATATTTTATCAAGTTTTCATTGATACGTAGCAATATTTTTACCTAAAAATATTTCACTGCTTAAGCTTTTGCTTAGCGACTTAAACGAACCCTCACGTCTGAATTATTTAAGCTACATATTTTAGGAGGGCTTATCTATAAAACGCATATTGAAATACGCATAATGTACTTTAAGCTTAGCTTTAAACTAAGCTTTTGCTTAAGTGTAGATTGAAATACCGGCCCTAAGTGTATAAAGAATATAATATAATCATTGATAACACAATATAAAGAACGAGAAGTTAACAAATAATATAATTATTTTCTTTTACTTGGTTTAAGAAAAACAGCTTCTTTTTAAAGCAGCATTTAAGTTTAAAAGGAGATAGTCTGTATCTGTCAAGTAGAGATTAAATACGTGTTTCTAACAATAACTTAAGATATTAAAAATTACATTAAACACCACTTTGAAGGAAAACAATAAAACTTATCAAATTTGGGGTAAAATATTAGTGCCCTAAATTTAAAAAATAATGCACGTGGGAACGTTACAGTGTAGAAAAGTAATGAATTCTGTACTTGAACGCAATTCGTCAGTTTCAAATTATTTTCCAGGTAACCGGACAATTTAAAAGTATCTGGAAGCGAGAAACAAGTATAAAAATTAGAAGGAACCCTCAAACATACCTCCTTTACCGATAGTACGCGTAACTAGAAATAGTGCAACGCATGCGAGAATTCCAAAGCGTAATTGTTTTGAAATAAGTAGTGTATCCCAGCTGATATATAAATCCACGACTGGTTTGGTTATGTATCCAATAAAGATTAGGATAAGCTCAACCTACTGAAACCATCAGGAATGGCTAGACTAAAAGCTCCAGTGCTGAAAAATTTTTATCGTAAACTAAATCAGTTAACATTTAAACAATATAGTACAACAACCAAAGACTAATTAAACATCGACTGTTCTTTCCTATTTTAGATTATTTAAATAAATCATTGTTTCTAATTCACTACTATTAAATGTATAGTTATTTGTAATTGTTAATAATCCGCTGAATTTTCCCTTGTAACTTTTAGGGTACATTCCTTAGCCAAATAAATAAATACTTTGTTAGAATATTTCGGAAGTTGTAAAGGTTGGGTCAATGTAGTTTGATTTCCTTACTATTTACATAAATAATAAATTTTAACATAAACCGTATATTTTACTATATATTATTTTTAACGAAATTCTTTTTATGTTATTATTTTGTTATATATATATAAAAATGGGTTTACGAACTGACCGTTCCAACAATATTAAAATTATCTTGATTGTTGACTTTAAAAGCCCCACGTTGGGATGGCAAATATGTGGAAAGCTTCGTAATTCGTACGACTAAACTCCCACAATGTTAAAATCGATTTGTATTTGGTTTTATTAATTTTGAAGCCCACATTGGCGAGTCAAAGATGTGGTATAGCTTAGTTTGTACAGTTAAATAAGTTTCAAGGTATTAAAATACTTGTATATTATGTAGTTACTTGAATCAAATGCTCCACGTTGCAAGCCAAATAGGTGGTAAATTATTCGTTGTATGTTTGGTTGCCTAAATCCAATTTACCTTAACCTTGCGTTATACGACTTGTCTACTTACTCTAGATATGATGCAGCACACCTTACACTTTGCTAAGAGACGCGCAACGTTACCTCATATCAATAATTCAAATAAAAATTATTAATTCAAAACCTCTGAAAGAAAGATAATAAATTTTATTAATACTATAAATAAAATTCAAATATAAAACAAAACAACGTTTTATTTAAATTTAAGTCAATGGTAATAATAATAAAACAATCCAAATTCAAATTGAATGTTAAATCAACTAAACTTTGTCGGATTCTTTAGATAACCAGTCAAACTTATTCTAATAGGCAAAGAAAAAAATATTTCATAACGCTTTTAAAATTAATTGTTGAAATCAAAAACAATTTGAATATTATAGCAGTGCTTTAAAATAAAAATTAGCTTAATTTAAATATCACAAAATTTTATTTAAAAAATTTTTATTGAGATTGTTATCTTATTGTATTCCGTCCCTTTCACAAATATAGTTCACTAAGGTTAGTGAACTACTTATAAGGTTTTAAGTAGTTTTTTGAATTTACCCTCAACACTTCGGGTACTTCTATGTTCTTTTGTATTAATTTTAGTGGTTGCAGATCCTCGCACTCGTACTGGTTACAATGGTGTTATGGACTTTGATGTTGTTAAAATAAACTCTAAAATAATATTAAAAATTGTTTATAATAACGTTCACAATCGTAAACATTTCTTGACTGTGTCGTGATGTTGTTGATCAAAATAGTATCCAAAACCCTTGGATATAATTATAGTTGTTTATAATTTTTTATATGTTATTTTTTATACAATGGTGGCCATGTACTTTTTATTGTAGAAATGTAAGTATTTTAAAATACTGTTGATAAAATTAATTATGAAATTCTTCCTTGATTTCAGTTATAATAATT
>JAHWXV010425246.1:0-10505 GCA_024586415.1 Phrixothrix hirtus
TCATCTCCTGAAGAGGCCGTTGAAGCATTTAAAAACCACATTTTTGAGATACCAACTTCAGAGTGGAAAAAATGCTTCGAGAAGTGGTTTGAACGCATGCGAAAGTGTATAAAACTTAAAGGTGAGTATTTTGAAAAACAATCTGCTAAGCGCACAACCTAGATTTTTACATATAAACTAACAAAACAGATGTATTTTAACAATGTTCTTCAAGGATAACACGGCAGTGCCCTTGAATGATAATGGTCTGCCCTCAATGTAACATTCAACAACGTCTCCCGTCCCTTATGAAGAACTAAAATAGAATTTACAAAATATAGATGCCTTTTGTTTCAGTATTCGTTGAATATATAGAGAAGAACGGAATAAAACATACCGATTAATTTTTCCAATATATTTCGTTTCGATTGGGCTAGTATTACAGTATCAATTTGCAACTATACTATACATTCCCGGAAATGAATAATAATATTTTACGTTACTTGGCTGCATAAAGTTATGTTATTCTTTTATTTCGAAATTAATTTAAAAAATTTACTGAACCATAATTAAATTTCCCTCTAAAACCACTATTAAAATATGAATCGGTTTTTAATAAACTTCCCCCGATCAGCTACCGTAAGGCGAGTTGCGTCGTAGACCAGTAATTTTTGAATAGCACCTTGTATGTACCATTCTAATAAGTTTGTCTAAATTTTTTGATTTAGAAATTAAACGAAACATTATTTAGGTGCACGTCTTTTGTATTTTAAATCTACCATAAATTTATGTTAACTTCTACATCTCTTAAAATCCTTGATCACGTCGTAAAGTAGTAACTTCGGAAAGTTTCACGACTCTTAAATAAAATATGACGGGAGAATGACGCACTGAGGATTCTTTAAAATTACCTATTTATAAACATCCCTTTATCTCGTTATTTTAGAAAAATGTACGTAGTTATTATTTTAATCATTAAACAAATTGTTTTAATTTTCTTTTAGAACAAACACATTTATCGTCTCTCCTAAAAAAATAAATGTATTGCGGTGTAAGTAAGTGAAACAATTTTTCATTTACCCTACTCTAAAAGTCAGAAAAACAAAGAAAAATATTCTATTGGTTAATTAATAGCGGTTCTTTCGAGCTTATAAATTAATGTACGATATTTCCCTTGGTATGTATACGGTTCGCCATTTTGAAGGAAAACAATGATTTATATTAGGTTATATTCACTGTGGGATCCGTATTGTACACAACTCACGAACAACTATATTCCGTTATTTTGATTTAATACGTTTCTACGAGTCGAACTGAATTTTTACTTGGTTATTTAGGTTATATTTGAATAGCAAAAGGTCACCCTTTTATAAATAAGAAATTCCTTATGGGGAAATACGTTTGCGGTGTTCCTTTATTAATGAAAAGCTATTCAAAAATATACGGGAAGCCTTTTTCAATTTGTGAGTTTTATTTTCTTAATTTCGCTACATAAATAGATTTATAAAGGTAGGATGTATGTTAATATTTTTATTTAAAAATTATCTCTCGCATATTTTAGCAATTATCTAGGCATAGACATATTAACCTCTTGTTTGCCACATTTTAAAAAATAACTGTTAATGTCGTATACATTTTTGATATTAACCGATTTAGAGAGCACAAATTATTCAGAGACCCGAGAAGCGCTCGAGTTTCAAACTATCGTGACTCGTCAGGTTTCCAGGTTGAACATAGCTTCGAATCCATATCTCCATGAATCATATTTCTGCACATAAGTAGCAGCGTGAGGTTGTTACTTGAACTAAAGATGGGTTTAGATGCTGCAAGTACATATTATTACACTCCGATGAACTGTTTTAATATCATCACTGATGCGAAAGAAGGAGTTAGCAGAGTAACTAAATTAAAAGTAACTAAAAACAAATTATATCGAGAATATATGTATAAAACCCTTAACATTAAGGCATTACTAACGGCTTAAAGAATACCATACAGGAGTCGTACTTTCTATTTTTCGTGAACTTAATTCAGGTTTGTATTTGATCAACGACTTGTGACCGCATGGTATATCTTTACCATTCTAATAAAGCCCGTATCTTATTTGATATTTTAGATAATTAGATTTTATAATTTATTCTAATTTTAGAAATGACTTTTAATATACTAAGATAATTTGAAAGATTCGCGGAGTGAAGATGAAAGGACATATTCGTAAGCGTAGAAATCCTTTTATTTCTTCATCATAATCTCTCTGGCGTTTTTCCAGTAATGCTCCTTCGAAAACTCCTCAAAATAGGTGTTCACTGTCTTGAAATCCTTTCCAGCCACAATCTTTTTAACTTAGAAAAGGTGGAAGTCTGATGGTGCTAAATCCGAAAAATAGGGCGAATTTTCCAATAATATACACCTTAATTAGCCCAATTCGGCCATTTCTACAGCACGTTTGTGCTATGGTGCATTGTCAAAAAATCAGGTCTTTTTGCTTTAATATTTTTATCTCATTTATCTAGAAGACTAGAATAGTATGTTCCAGTAATGATCCAGCCCTTTTGCAAGTAATTAATGACAAATATTCCGCTTGAGTTCCAGAATACCGACGCCATAACCTTACCAGCTGATGAAACCGACTTAGCCTTCTCCGGAGTAGAACAATCTGTTTTTGTCCAATGCCTTGACTCTTGTTTTGTTCCGATTGTCACAAGCTCGGCTGCGGTTACACCCGACGACGATGCTGGTTTTCCGCTAGCTTCTCGGAGGAGGGGGCCATGACCGATTTCACCAGCTCTAAAAATCTGAAATTACATACAGAAAAGGTCTGAAGTGTTGGGGTGGCGCCACTGCTCCTTATTGGTCGTATAATGAATTGAACTGTCCTTTGGAACACGGAAAAACAGTTCCGCGTTATCCCTGACTTGCCTCTTACCTAGGCCCCAAATATCAGTATTAATTAAGACGTTGCTAGAGGGGGGGGGGGCACCTTGACAAATACATATCCCCTGAAATACAAACTAATCACATTTAACTTATTCTAAGTTTAAAATGAAAGTCCAATTGGGGAATAGCTATTTATCTATACCTAAAGAACAAAAGGACATATAGTGTTACAAGTAAACTTCTCCGGCTCTTGAATGTGGCCTAATTGAAGAGTTACGGGGAAGACTAATCAATCTACTATAAAATGAACTTATTGTCTAAATATTCTATTCACAGTAAATACAGGTATGGACACCGGATTCCCGCCGATACACATTGACATACCACATACGCCCTTACAGGCAACCAATATTGAAGCAAAGAATGTAATAATAAGTCCCTTTGTTTTGGTCGACGCCTCACAGGGCTACTCCCTTATCCAAAAGCACCAGAATCGTCGGTCGTAACTCTTACATGTTCCTACACTCGCACTATACTCACACGTCCGATGAAACTTCAAACGGGGTGGAAAAGGGCAGGTAGTTCCCTCGAAGCCCACTACTTGGCTTTTCAGGATCAGGATTCCGCCACACTTACTCCTGCGCAAACCTTGCACTCACCCTGGAAACTTCAAAAATCAGTCATTCACAACCGATTGCTATCAGGTACAACCTACGCGTGTTTTAATGCCACATCGCGGTAATCTCACGACGAATTATTATAAATTATACATATTCGTAATCTACAAGAGTGACAAATCGCTTACAGCTGTCGCCTTATTTTCTTAATTTTTTAATCACCACCGAGAATAAAAAAACTCGTCTCTCGTGTTTGTTCTGACCGATTCTATTTATTTTCGTTGTCCTAATAACCACACATTTACCGTAAACGTACGACGGTAAATTCAAATATTGGCGCGGGACGCCAACAAAACCTGACATTAGGTACTTTTGTAAATATAAATTGGGATTTTTATTATAGCGCGATTATTAATCACATCTACGACATCTAGACGCGCTTAAAAATAATTGCGTTTGAAAAGTATAATCGCAATTCATGTGATTATGAATCGCAATAATTAGCCTAGAAGGGCACTTAGTGTGATTAGTTTATTTTAACCTCCAAATTTCAAATGACGTACGAGAACCAGATATTTAAATATTCATCTTTATTAGTTTTTAATGCTCTTAAATTATATTTAATCGCTATTTATGCATTGTAGATATATTTTAAAATGATAAATCCATAAATACAACTTGTAGTTTGTTAATATAAGTTCAAAATAATCAGCCATTGCTAAAAAAATCACGAAAATGAATTAGTTGCGTTGGAAAACGAACATAAATGTCCGATTAGTCGCTAGCGCGCCAAGGATAATCGCTTGATTTTAAACGTAATCGCGATTTATATTTACAAAAGCACCTATTCTTACCGTATTTAGATCGTTCCAAGCGAAACCAAAATATATGTCAATAAATTACAGTCTGATCTATTTCTAGTTGCAACTAGCAACAGGGCAGTATTTTTTTGTTCTATGCGCAAAGATGCACAAAGATTAACATAATTAAAGCAATTCAGAGTTGTTCAAAAGTTACAATAAAACTGTAAATTAGTCATTGACAGATAAAATAAGTTGTTTTTTAAATAAGATTATAATAATCCTAACCAATTGATCGAAAACAGTTACATAAACTAATAGATAAAGTAAATCATTAATTTAAACATAAATTTGAAGTTTATTAATATATGGCAATGGAAAATCGCATTTTACCGACAAATAGTTAATACTTTTTTAGCATTTTGTTCTTTAATTCGAAATCACTTGTACAATAGTGAAAAGTTAACTTCAAAGTAAAAATGGCCGGTCTGCAGACGAAGCGATAGAGGTAAAGACATAATCGTCAGAACCTTGGCTCCACAGATTGCGCGTATTAAAGATGGACCGTGACATCGCATCTAAGCTTGGAAAATTCATTAGAACCAATAGCCAAGCTAACTTCTCCAAGTTGATCAAAGCTCTAATATTTAGGGTACCGCGACGACAATGTCACTCGCTTACCAAGACGTATTTCTGGGCTCTCTACTGCGTGCTTAAATCTATTAGTAAAATGTAAAATTGCTATTCGGCGTAGAATTATTGTGAACTATTATTAAAACTCATACTTTGTAAGCGCGTCTGAAAATCTTACGACATTGGTCACTCATTTGGAAACACCCGGTGTATACTTCCGGGTAGTAATAATAAAATCTAATTGGTGAATTACCAGTATCAGTTTTACGTCAAAATCACAATTGTAAATTTGTAAATAGTATAATTTCATTTTATTAACAATTATTAAAATTCGAAAATCTTAAGTTACGTTTTATAAAAATGTGTTTTCTTAAAAATATTTATTCAATAATTCCCGTGTGCAGGCTAACAAATCTAAAAATAAACGTTAACCCCTCTCGTCTTTCCCGTTAAATTTCAAGGAGAAATACTTCACTTTACCAGGAGTAGAGATCTGAAAGTTGCAGAGTTAGGTTGCGCTGCCGTAGTTTGTGTCCTGGCGTTATTCAACGATTATAATTGAAGAGTTACCCGTAGGGAGTATTTAGGGATCAAATTGGTAAACATTCGATCGATTTACGCCTAGTACGAATTAATAATAAAAAGGTCAACTTCAATTTCCTATCGATTTGGTACCAAAGGGTTTAAGTCCGGACAAGGTTGTAGATAAAGTACGCTAAGAAGAATATCCTAGATAGTACGTTTATTATCTCCGATTCCTTCGGGCAGTATCGTTCTGCAGAACACCAAATAAGTGATTTATCCGTTATTTAATCTCCACCGATCTTCAACCCTCGTTAAGTTAATCCTTCTGGGACAGATTAGTCGATCACGTATAAATTCAAGACGAGTTTGGCATTAACTTAAATAAAAGACTAACGTTTTTAAATTTTAATTGTTCATATTATTAAGGCCATTTTAGTGCAAATACTTTCTTGTTCAATTTAGTATTGTTTAGTTATTAATCACACAAGGGTCTCTTGATTTAAGTATAGGAATTATTGTTCCATTATCCCCTTCCGGGGAGGCATGTAAATTATTACTTGTAATTTACGCTCTTTAGCTTCCATTATATTCGATCTCTAAGTACAGATCTTATTTTTTTATATGTAGATCTATAGTTGTAATAACCCATACTTTCTTTCAGCAGCTAGATTAATTTTTAATTGATTAACCAGTTTAGGTAGGCCGTCGGAATTTTTACATGATCTAAGAGGAAACCCAGTGACGTGAATAAAAATAACTATGTTACTGCAAGTACATATTAATACAATTCTCGATCTAAAAATCTGGAGATCGGTTTCTTTGTTTTTCGACTTCTATGATAACAGAATTTTGGACTATTATTTTTTCGATATTATTGTTAAAAACAAAGTAGCGCCCTTATTTACGACCATTTCACAATTCCATGAATCGATAAATGCTAGCTTAATTAAATTCAAGGCAATTGTAGAACCTGCCCCATTCTTCATCGTGGTGGCCGGAGCAAACCATCTAATTCAGGGGAATTACTAATTTTAATAACATTAAGGGCGTAGGTCCCAATTGGAAACATTATAACTTGTATATAAGCCCACAAAAATGCGTTACAAAAAACAAAAAGATCGCCTAGTACGACCGCAGAACTCCAAATGCTGTCATCATAAGCTACAAGAAGTAAAGTAACTTACCTTCAAAAGGGCATATGTCTGGGCTTTCAATTGTATGATTAAGTTCACCGAGAAACACTAGATACTCATAGTCAACACGCTTAATAAATCTGAGGGCTTAATTCCCCAAGTCCTTTCTGAAAGTTCATTTGTTTATGAATTTTATTTCGTCGGTAAATTTTTATGTTCGCCTTTGCGAATTCTTTTGAAATTTACACTATCTACATCGCACGTTAGGGCTGTAATTAATGAAATTATATAACTATTTTGTAAGTGATACACGTTATTTTCAACATCCTCACCACATGCTAAAACACATGGGAATGTTGTAATCTCATGTTAAAGGCTAACGCTAATGTTACAACTTTACCTTAGTATATAGTACCAGGGTCACTCGAAATTTATACAACTTTATCCGTATTTACGTAGGTAATAAATTCATCCTTTTACTTTCCATGTTTTTGCGCTACTGACTTAACCATTCTTAGTCTCCTTTAGGTACTTAGATGTTAAATTAATTGTAAGCTTCGGCATAGTTTAAGCTTTTTTTAATAAACAACCGCGCCCTGACGGTGTGGCGCCTAAGCTATAACGTATCTCTATCGGTTCTCTATTTTTACTAGTTAGTCTTAACGATAGCGGTGCTTAAGTAAACGTTCATCAGGCTACCAGTCGACGCTGTATCGGCCCATTTCTCGGCTTCCGCAAGATCTAGGGTCTAGCTCGGCCTAATTGAATTAGTTGTGCCACCGGAACCTCCTTCCAGAATTAAGCGTGACAGTCCGCTGCTTGCTTTAGATATAAATATAAAGTATTTCAGACTATTCAATTGTAGAGGTTAAATATGTCTACTTTTAAAACATCTGCAACATTAAACATGATATTAAGCTTTTCAAATATATTCACAATGTTGACACATAATTGCAACACTCCTGAAAAAGAAAAAAGGTATATGTTGGATAAATGCACGTCTGATGCAAGTTTTGAAGTTCTTAATTATATACAGGGTGTATCATAAGTTATTTATGAAAATTTAGCGGTATACTGGGTGATTTTAAAATACACCCATAAACTTGTACAGTGCACGCGCGGTTAGTTTTAAAGGAAAACTGTTTATGAAAATCTAACGATATACAGGATGATTTTAAAATACACTGACAAACTTTGATCATATACCCAGAGGTAGTTTTAAATCAAGAGAAAAAATTCTGTTTGAAAAATTCCTTGCTGCTTCCAAAATAAAACGCCTTAACAAAATGTTAAGAGCTGTTTAAGAACTGCTACAATAATGCAACACCCGAACGTATCGTTACAGTGAATGCACTATAAACACCCGTTCTAAAACGCAACAAATACAGTAATTTGGCGACGTGTTGTTTACAAAGGTATGGAATATTATATTATCAGGACTTTTGTGTTTCATAAAACGCTCGAAGTCAATGCTTCTCATTACCGAAGTATTGGTTACCATTTTTGTTAATTCATTAATGTATTATATTTAGTTTTAAGTAGAACATCGTGTTTGTGTAATAATGGATTGATGAACTAAAATCGAAATAATTTACAACGAAACAGTTTAAACGCTTCATGTAAAAGAGAGTATTTATTTTTTACAAATTTTAAAATGAAATATCAAAATTATGTTACTTATAATAATCACGATGTAATCTTTAGTGTAATTGAATGTGTTCAAAATTTTTGTCTGCGTAAACTATAAACGAATAAAAATGTAGAGCATCGATATCAATGACCTATATTGAGATAGGTTAGTGTACTTATATACTTTCTATAATTTGATCTTAGAATAACTCATTATCCATCTACGACCCGTAGAATTTGTTTGGACGTATTCATTTGTATACACATTTCTTTGCAGTTCTCAAAAGTCAACATTTTCAATGTTTTCCAAAAAAGTGTTCTATTTTGTGGTTTTCTTGTTAATGGAAGTGATTAGGCCTTTACAATAACGTGCTAAACTTTGTCGGTCCATTTTAAAATCATCCTGAATATATAAATGAATCGGTAAAAGCCAATGAAGAAAGCAATTAATTTTCGGCGCCTATTAATGACAAATTAGGTTCACGGAATATATTAATTCAAGCCAATTAAATTCAGTTTTTGTAGCTTGCGTTACGTGGTAAAGTCTGGGGGTGATACCCTTTTTATCCAAACTATACATTTACTGTGCCGCTATATATTTTTATACTTCGGTTTTCAATATTTATTTTAAAATTTGTGGATCACGCCAAAATTTATTTACGACAAATGTTTATATACCATTAATTAACAAATCATACGAGTTCTATACATTTATTTACAATAATATAAAAATTATGGAATCAAGTTATGTAATAAAATTTCTACAGAAAAAGGGGTTCGGTTATAGTAAGAGATGAAAAGCTCAAAGACACATCCAAAATTACGGTAACATATACCTACGTTACGAAATAGGATGCCCAATGTAATGGTTCCCAAAGGACTTTCCATCACAAATATCCAATCAACAGTTTGAAATTTGAAACATCTGATTAGTCAACTTAACAATGGAAAGGGCGTGAAAAAAAATTATAAAAAGCAGATCAACTTCGTCGAACACGGTGACGCATTAACTAATCGTGAGGACTTCAAAAGAAAGATCCTTTGATGTGAATATGTGAATTCCACAAAACACTTTGCTCGCTAAAGTTGTTACTCAAGTAATTGAAATAAATTACCTCTGATCAGTTGCCCGCGACAAAAATAAAGTTAAGAAATGGAAACACCAATGAAAACTGTAAAATTCAAGTTTATAAACGGAAAGCTTTTAAACGATATTTATGTGAGGCGTGCAACAATTAAGGAAGTTAAAACTTGAAGATTCCTACCAGTTCAGCAGTTGGGAACAAATCCTAGATCCTAACTGTATTAACGGGAAATAATCAGAAAGAAGATATCAACGCACAAAGATAATATCAAAATTAAAGTTACAATGTAACAATGAAGCACAATCTAATTTTACAAAAACCATTCATCATAAAATTACTATAATTTAAATCTAAACTAAACCTTTTCTACTTGTCGTTTTAAATCCCTTAATACGCAGTCATTCAAGTGCTGTTTATATTTGGCAAACAAAGCTCTAAGGGATCTCTTTTAACGGGTCATTACATTTGTTGTATAACTGTTTGTGTAGAAAATTTATTCAAATTGTAAAAATAAGAATTTGATTGCATAATTATTTGAAAAGGTTGTGTATAATTCAAATTTAGAAATATACATCTGAAAACTACTAGGACCCAGTAGTAAGGATAAATATAAATTACGAATTCACGAAATTTACAAAAACGGAAAGGCACAAATATCGAAAAATTTTGTTTAGCCGCGATTTGAACCCAGAATTTTTAAATAAATACTCCAAAGTGTTAACCATTACACTACCAAAAACCATCAGGGTTCCCCTTTCCAGAAGCACACAAAATTCCCTAGCGTTTCCAGATTATCCCTGACTTACTGTTTTTGCGGGGACTCTTTTGAGGTTATTAACACTAATCAATGGTCATTTTCTAGAGACCTGGTATGAAAGGAGACAGATAGTTCACAAAAGTGAACCTGGCTCCTCAGGGAAATTGAAGGGTCCCTGCCGTTCATCCTTCTCGTTGACCCATTGTCACGGTCTCACCTTGATCTTCAATTTATTTTCCATTAATTTTAGTAAGTACATTTAGTACGCCCTGTGTATAGATATTTAAAATTTCGTTTTGAATGTTTCAGTGGGTATACGTTAGCAAATACTTATATTTCTTATATTAATATTTCAGGAATGAAGGTCGAGGTCAATTAATAAACCTAATCCCGGAATTTATTAAATTTAATTTGTTAACCCGATAGGTGTTGCCGTCTGGTGGCGGAATTTGAGAGCGTAAAATTCGTTT